>VXBN01005165.1:1611758-1635554 GCA_013397395.1 Sinosuthora webbiana | reverse complement strand
TTTTTGTTTTGGTTTGGTTTTTCGCAACTTAGGGATGTAATAGTTCCTTATTGAATGCTGCAGCAAATGGTTTTCATGTGTTGTAACCATAAATCCCAGACTAACAGAATCCCTAATCTTTTTCTTTGGTTCACCTAATAAAAGATAAAGTTATTAGTAAGGGAGGAGAGAGCAATCTGAATTATCCTAAAAGCTTTTAGGTCTGTGACATGCAGAAAGAGAAGGGGGTTGAATATCATTCTTCCACCTTTTTTTTTAATATGTGTCTAGGGAAGTATATTCAGCTGACTGCATCATTTGTTTTCTCAGTGGGATGCTGCTTGTGTCAGATGCCGGTTGTGTTCAATATTTGAGTGTTACAGGTTTGGTGTTTCACACAACATCCCAGTCAGTTAATAAGAGAAAATAGGCAGGGCTTCATTAAACACTGAAAATACTGCAGCTTAGGCTGGGTGTGCTCCAATTTAGTTGCTGTAATCATCCCCACACTGATCTCATTTTCACAGGAATTTGCTCTGAATGAGCTTTTTCTTCTCACCCAATATTTCTTAAATACTTGAATTATTCTAAGACTGCATTTTACACTTAGGAATTACATTTGGTTAGCAGTGGTGTCTATCGAGAGATTTTCTCCCACTTTTGGACAAATACACGGCTGGGGGCCTGGGAAGGGTGTGTGCAGTGAAAGAAACTCCTGTGTGCTCACACTTGCAGTGTTACCTCGCTGTAAGAGAGGAGATCTAATGAACAAGTGGAGACCTCCAGGGACTTCTTATTCAGCACCTTGGTGGCAGTGAGCTGGCAAGTGTCTCTCATACACATGTTCTGTCAACTGCATGAGTTTTTCTAGACTTTAAGACTGATGCCAAGACATGTAGTGCCAGATCAGACCATTAATTAATATTAATGTAAATTTGGTATTCTTATTTTAAGGCACAAATCTCTGTTATCAACTCAGCAGCTTTTGTATGGCAGACCATATTTTGGCATCATGGAATTAAGACTTCTCATATTCAGAGAAATTCAGGGTTTTCTCAAGTTGCAGATCTTTGACATCCCTGAGTCTCCACCTTGTTCCATGATTGCTGAGAGCCATTGGACTTCCAAAGTCTGGCCTGGTGACCTTTCACACTGATCTGGTATCGAGGTGTAAGCCTCTTTTTGTTGTCATTTCCACGGTCACTTTAGGACACTGGTATGAAATTAAAGCACCAGTTTCAGTGAGAGTTCCTGCTCTGTCTCTCCTGTTGCTGTGTGAGTGCAAAGGCAGAAAACTGACTCCCCATCTGAGATAGTATGGGCTGGTGACACCATGGGGGCCAGGCCAGCATCTTCAGCACATCCTCCTGTGGGAAAGCACAAGTGTGTGTGAGGGTACATCTCCAACAGAAAACTGACTGTGTGGTCCTGCTAGTCTTAAAGATTCCTGGAGTAGACCCGTTCTGTGATCACACTAGTCACTTCAAGGAGAAATCACTGAAAATGAGGATATTGTAGGAACTACAAGGAAAGTTTCTTCTTATTTTTAGTGACAGTATTGTGGCTGAAACTGAATTCTGGTAGGTGCAAAAAGCTCTAAAGTGACATTATCATTTACCAAGAATAATATAATCTAGGTAGAGTCATCCAGAACAATAGGATACCTCAGGTATCACATGTGACACTGTCCAAAAAATGATTTGTCTGAGAAGAGGAAATGATTATTCCCTCAAGAGACCTGAAAAATGAGGAGGGGCAATCACAGTGAGTGAAAGATACACTGTGTGCCTTAGAAGTTTGGAAGAAACTGGGAAGAGTATTTAGATCATTGTGCAGGAAAAGCAAAGGACAGCTGCAGGAAGGCAGTTGTAGCATTCTGAAAGCTTATTCCATACAGCAGGATTAGCTCTGTGCAGTTCACTGAAGAGCCATGCATTGACTCCATGACAAAAGCAGCCTGTGGTTATGCACTCTTGGTTTATTTGTTGTTGTTATTATTATTATTATTATTATTATTATTATTATTATTATTATTATTATTATTTTAATACTTTCCCCCTCTTACTGGCTCACATTATTTTACTTACCATGTGTGTCCTAAGGGATTTTTAGGGAGGATTGAGAGCTGTGCTTGTGTCAGATGGAGACTGAATGCTAATTACCAGCCTGACAGAGTATAATAACAATACAAGAGCATCAGTGACAGAAGAAAAAATGAGCAGAATATACAATTATTTTATAAAAGAGTTTCTTTCCTTGAGGGAAAAATCTGCACATTTACCATCTGTGACAAAGGAGATGTTGAACTGTGTAAGTGAATTACCCATAGCTCTGTGTACATGTGTGCATGGAACAGGATGAACTTGAAATGACATTAAGCAATTTTGTTATTGCAAGAAAAGACCAGAAAAGGTACTGAACTGCAAAGCTGCATTTTCCTCTTTCAAAAGCCTAATTCAGGCTGATAAATGAAACATGATGTAAAGCAGAAATACTATATAGACTTCTATGGAAATGTTTATTATACTCCACAAAGCTTTCATTTTTCTTCATGCCATGTTCTAGATGGAAATGTACAGTATGTTGGAAGAAAATTGTAGAAGACCTAAACTGTGACAGTATTAATGATATGTTTAGATGAGTTTTATTTGTGTACAACAAAGGACATTTTAGTTATAATAAGGGATGGCCCCCAGCAAGAAAATACTCTTACTGTAAAATAAGTGTATTATTTAAAGTTCTTCTCGCATATAAATTCATAATATGTACTTCTTTCTGGTTTTCAGTCTGGTCTTCAGATTTCAGTTAAGCAGCATCAGAAAACTGGGCCATGTGGCATTGCATGAATTAATTTCTGGATTTTCTCAGTAAGATTTTTTTATGGGCAAGAAAAGGCTTCTTACCCTTGTACCCCTTGTGTATTTGATCAGAAATAGTCCTTCACAAACTTTTTAACTCAAGTCCTGTATAATTGTGTGTTATCAAATGACAGCTGAATCCAGATCTTTCACGTGGCTTTTTCAGCTTGCAAAAGGAGATAATACAATATATTTGATGTCTAACTGAGTGTCAGGAGCTGGAGCACAGACGTACCTGGAACAGGCTATGGAAAGCAGCAAAGGGGTCTGTGTGCCTGAGAAAAGAATGGTTTTCCTCAAGAGCCTTCCAGTGGGGCACCACCTTTCCTCTAATTGATGTCTTCAGGCCAAAGCAGAATCAGACAGCAGTATTAAATACTGATTTGTAATCAAATTAGGTGAAACAGCCAAAATTAGTCTAATTTTAGAAGAGATCTAGAAGAAAACCTGTAGAAAAGAAACAAAGAAGATGCTGTAGCCAGATGATCTAACTCTCAGTTCTTTGGCCAAAGCATTTTAAAACAGTGGCAGAATACTTGTAGACACTCATACAAGAAGCCAGATGGAATTCCTACAGACCCAACCATGTTAATAACATCTACATATTATATATAACTAGAAATATATAAAATAGCATCTATACATTCACTTGTGTTTGTTTTCTGTTCTTCCTCCAGGAGGACACTATCACAGCATTCCTTTACTCCTTGGAAGAGTTGAGGCAGCTCACACTTTAACCCGTAACAAGAACCTTGATCAATAGAGGATAAAGAAAATGCAGTTATCGCCACTTCACCATAAAATGATGCCCATGCAAAAATATTGTGATTCCAACTGTAAGCAGCACCTTATTGCATAGAACGGGGTTCAGCTGAATGTGCTTGACATTATACAGCTCTCGTTTGGCCACTAGTTACCTTTCTTATCATATGGGTGTTTACAAGCACATTTTCTAAATATGTTACTAAACCAGTGAGAATTTTAGCTGAGTTAAGTAATGAGAGCTGTGGAAGGCAGGTCTTTGGACTACAGCAGGGGTACATGTACACAAAGCTGCCAGGTTATTAAATTATTGTATTCTTTTTGCCTTATTGAAGGAACATAATATGATACCAGAGGAGATCAACTGACACGAGCCAAGGAAGTTAAGTGTGAGTCAGCAGTCATCATTAATATTTTGAATACTGAATAAAACATTTTAATATAGTGCATGTCAAAAATTTTAACAATGTAATCTATTTTAAGTGTATATTTCCTTGCAGTTATCTTTTTGGAAAAATAGAAGGTATCTTATTTTTCTTTGTACATTTCATTCTGCAGTCAAAGTTTGCCAGTAACAGTACTTACACAATCTAAATGCTAAAAAATGTAAATAATATGTGTTTCTTACATCTGTGGCAGACATGTGACAAGCTGGCAGACCATGAATGAAATACTTCAAATATTTTTGCCCAGAAAAGCCAGGCATAACATAGACTGTGTACCCCGTTGTAGAGACAACTGGTGAAATCTTGACTCTAAGTTGATGGAAAAACTCTCACTGGGTGCACTGATGCATTCTTTTATGCAATCATTGCAGAAATGCATATAACCAAATTCCTCCATCATAGAAAAAAATGAATGTATGCAGTCTAGAATCAAGCCTGAGGAGTTAAATCCATCTTACACTATAACTTTCCCTCCTCTGCTTTTTAAAAAATATCATCCTTTCTAAATTGTAACTTTTGTGCATCGCTATCTTTCTCTTTCTAGGGGAAACTAAGAACTATTTTAAACACTGCTCTGTTTTAACAGATAAATAACTCTTCCATTAAATGTTCTCATATCATTAGAAAGCTCTGTTTCTTTAGCTTTATCAGGTAGGTTTTTGTGTTCTACAAAAATGTGTATTTTGTACACGTTGTGACATGAGCTATATATGAGTGTAGCAATTTGCAGGGACTTTTCATGCTTGTGTGGACCAAATTAAAGCAAAGAGTTTAGAACTCCATGCCCATGCAACATTACTTACAGCTAACTGTAATGAAGTACTAATGCCATGAGCCAGTCTGCATATTATTAACAAATAAAATCCATTCAGACAATAGCAAAGTCTGAATTGTGTCTTGATTCATATGGTTGCTCTATGGTAGTTAAAAAATTAAAAGTATGATATAAGTTGGACTAAGTGGGCAATTAATCTGATCAGTACTCAAGAGCCAAAACCTGTATCAATTTGAAATCTGTGTAATTTTTCAAAGTTGCTGTCACTGTGTCCTTGAGAAACAGTAATTCCTTTATGATTCCCAGCATAGCAACATGTCACAGCAGTGTAGGCTATTCTTCTACTATTAGATAATGATTCCGTTGAAATGGGTGTTTGTTGCAGAAATTAAACAGTAGGTTACAAATTCTGTCAGATTCCTTCAAAGCAGAAAGTAGTTGTGAAAACACTGCCCTGACCAGAAAAATGGCTGAGCTGGAGCAAGGACTGCCAGTTCCCTGTACGAGCTTCCCCACAGAAATGCCTCTTCTTCCAGTTTAAGGTGCTAAGGTACAACGTGGAGACTCTCATCTATCAAAATACACACCTTATCTTAAAGCTGCAAAGTTGACAATTGGCCACACTTTTTACAAGCAAATGTTTGGGCTTCAGCTTTCAAATTAGTCCATTATTTTTCTGTTACAGATGACCTTGTGGATTTCTTCCCAAATGGCTCCTAGTAAAAAGCTCTTTCACAAAGATGGGAAGAAAAAAAAAATAAAAATTAAGAGTGTCCTCTGAAGATGTGATCATCAGCAAGCACAGGAGTGATTAGGGACAGCTTTGTGGGGATCCATCACAGTGGAATTGCACTGAGGGCTGTGAGTGAGGGTCAGTGCAGCACCTGCTCAGGGCTGAGCAGCAGCACACGGCTGTGATGGCTGCAAAACTTACACTGAAAAGGAGAAAGTTGCCTTCGTCTTCTTTTCCACAAATTTTAGAGAGTTCTGAAGCAGAATGGGGGGAAAAGACTTGAACTTTCACACAAGACATTTTTTCTCTTGTCAGCATTTTATGAACCTGATTGCTTTTTAGTTCAAGGAGAGAAAAAAACCCTCACAAATGCAAATAATACTATTAAGGATAGAATTATTAATAAAAACAAAACCCATTTGCTAGTATTCCAAATTTAATTTCTAGTATAGTAAATTTAAGAAGTATTTCATAATTAAAAGACAAAATATTCTTTCATTCTCTGCAAATTTAACTGGGTTTTTTTCCTCAAATTTGGAGTATATTTGGCTATATTACATTTCATATGCATATAAATCAAATTTAAAGGGTATTGTTTGGTTTACAAAATCACAGTATAAGTTATAAAATGTCATAATAGAACTCCCTAATGCAAGTGAAGTTAATCTGTTCTGTACTTTCATGTTTATACAACCATTAATTGCATAACAAACATGGCTATAAAGTATCATTATTAGATAAAGATGATGTCATTTCATCGTTCTGTTTTCCACATGACACTGTCCTTTTCCATTGTGCTTGGCAACAGAGAGCAAAATTGTGCATCACTGTCAACCTTTCAATAAAGCAATTTAATCTTTGATGTCTGAAACAAGATATCTGAATTGAAGGTTGAAATAATATTTTGTGGAAGACCTATGTGCCCACCCTGAAGTTTGGAACTGGTCTCAGTCCACAGTACCATAAGTGTGCTTATACTTATGCCATAGTCTGGACATTGTTATAGACTTTTTCCCTAGTTAAATGTTAGGATTACGCTTCAATTGCTTATCTTAAAAACAGTGGCACTTAGCAGCACCCTGAATTTCATGTCCCTGTTGTGTTAAGCCTGACAAAGAACACCCTGACCCAAGTCCTTGGAGGCAGAGCTTACATTGGACAGCACTGGAATTACCAGAGTTGAGTGTGGGCAGTGTTTGTGTGTGTGTGTGTGTGTGTGTGTGTGTGTTTGGCTCATTCTCAGCTCTCTGTGGATAACAGAGCCTGTGACACTTCTTATAAGAGCAGTGGTTTGCTGTGCTCCATATTGGCTGGTGTGTTCACAGATTCCCCAGGGGACTGTTACAATCTAATATTGTCAAAAGCTTCAGCACTTCTCCAGCAAAGCTCCCACTGGAGCCTCAGGGAGTTCATGGCCAGCATTTTCAGGATCCTGCCCATGAATGTGGAGCACTGTAGGATTCCCTAGGAAGGAACCACAACCCTCACAAGAGAAATGCCTTTCCCATTACTGCTGTATTCCAAACCCCAATATATGTTTAAAAATATTGCTGGGGAAATACAAATGGAAAACTGTTTTTCCTTCCTTTTGTTTGCATTAGCTATGCAATTAATAAGCAAAATCTCTTCTGCTCCTGGGCAGATCCTGTTAGCCTGTGCCACAGCAGGCAAGAGGTGCCCTGGTGACGATGTGACACTGAAGGAGGTGAAGGTGCTGGCAGGTTGTGCTGGCAGAGCATGAGGGAGGGCACTCGTATTTCCTCCCATCTCAGAAGAGCTGCAGGCACTTTGCAGTGTGGAGCTTTGCAGCTCAGATGCTGCTCAGGAACTACAGACTACCAGCACACCTAAGGCAGGCAAAGATAATCCCAGGAAAGTCCTTAGCCCTGTCCTGAGCCTCAGCTGGGAGTGCTGGGGGTACCTTGGCAGAGTGTCCTGCTGTGCAGAGGTCTGGGGGCACTGCAGAAGCTGATCCAAGCAGCAGGGCTGTCCTGGGGGATCACACTGACCACCTGTGGTGCCCACATACTCTCCTCTCCTCTTGCATTCCCAGCCCGCCCCACTCCTCAAGCCAACTTGCCCACCAGAGCAGCTGCAGCCTCACATATCTAACATGTTTAGATAATATTTACCTTCTCCCCAAGGGTGCTGTGAGAGTTAATAATTTCTTTAAACAGCACTTGGAGAGTTTGAGATTGCTGCTGGCAATATCTATAATCCACAAAATAATTTAGCAGTGGAAACTCATTTGTTTTTTTTTTACTTCATCTTTGCCACTTCTGGTTTTCAACTGATGAATGACTTCCAAACTTACCAATGTAAAACCCTGCAAATGTGTGCCACTTATGGTCTTAAATACATTTGAAGCTTTGTCTTCCCAAGGATAAGTACTGCACTTGAAAAGGGAGCATCCCAATCACATTTGACCTGCTACATGAAGTCAATAGTGTCTGCAATTACCCTGCGATCCAACAATTCAAACCAATCTGTTTTTAAAGACAAATCATCATCATAAACTCAAGCTAAAGTAGTGGTCTCCAATGATTCTGATTCATGCTGTGCTGACAAACCCTCATGAAAGCAGATAAGCTGTATCACGAACTAATTAAGAACAGAGTGTTTTATGCCTCCTTTGCATGAAATTAAATAAAGGCATTCTGGGAAGAACTAAAGCAACAAAAACCAGCCTATTTTTTCAGACTCATACATAGGATTTTATAACATTAGATTTTTCTGAAGCTTCAGGTTCTCTATGCATCTCTGGGGTGCGAATGCCAAAAATAAGCCATAGGCAACACAAAAATATTTTTCATTTCACCTAGTATTTTGGTCCTGGTGGGACTATTTGCAAAAACAAGCCTAAAATATTCCTTATGGAATTACGAGTACAGTTCTTGTCTTCCTTTAGTATCACGCTCATTTCTCTTAATTGATTTTTCAGTAGGGGCATCTTGTTCGTTCTTTGGGGAAGAACATAGTGCCTAATCGATTAATCAAGTAACCTTGAGCTTTTAAACCAACAAAAAAAGATTAGAAAGTAACTTTGTATTAACTTGCTGCTTGATATCTCTACTGATTTAGTCTTTGTCCCAAGAATAGATGGCCCTGGCACTCAGAGTCATTTGATGGGAAGGTAGTTTAGAGGCACGGTATGACCTGGAATGAAGTTTTGCATAGTGCCAATAGTTATGCCAATTTGAACAAGTTAAATGTGTCTCAGTATATCAGTACTTTCTTCTAGAAATTTGATCAACAACAGAAATATGTTCCATGTATATACATTCCTAGGAATATTACCATATTCCCTGAAAAAAATTGTCTGAAGATGGAAGAAGTGTATGAAAGTCTGTTTCAAGTTAGCTTTGATCAGAATCAGCCGTCTGTCTAATTAAGACAATGATTTACATTGCATAATGGCACATTTTGATACTTTGTGAAGTCGAGGTAAAATAACAACAGTGGTTTTACCATTTCTGGAAATAACAATTCTAAGATCACACAACACTTTCCAAACCTGAGGCTTAACAATAGCCTCATGTATTTACGTTGTGCCTATTTACAGGAACGAAAGAAAAGGCAAATGAACTGAGCATTGCATGGGTGGCTTCGTATTCAGAATGAGCTTCCAAGAAAGCAACTAAATTAGCTCCCACATAGACACATTTCTGCTTGCTTTCCCATATTTTATATTGTAATATGTGTTTTTCAAAATACACTTTGCGTTTTATGCTGATCTTTTAAAAATATTTTTCCAACTTATTTACACTTGAAATAGATATTTGTCATGTGTCGTAGAAAAGAGTTTTCTGCAAAGGAGTGCTGCTGTCTCCTTTTTACTTTTATGCCTTCTGTCTCTTTTTGACATTTATCTAAAATGACTCCAGTGCTTCCTCCAGATTTAAGTCTGCCAGTCCGTGGGGCAGACAGTGGTCTCGGAGTAGTTTGGCTGCATTCCCAGTGGGAAATAGGAAGTGGAAGCAGGTCTGAAACATCCCATTCTAACTGCACACACTGTAACCTCAGCCTGCTCAGAGCAAGGGAGCAGGGAAGCTGCCTGGAAAAGGATAATTCTTTGTTGGAAAGGGTTACTTGTCAACTGCTGGTGAGATTCATTAGGCTAAAAAGTCAAAGCATCTGAATCACTCCAGCCTGGAGAATGCTTGTGGAAGATGTATTTCCAGTGGATCCAATTCTTAATCCTCATTCAGACTGAGTAATTTCTTTGTAAATTTTCATTCATTAATGTTTGAATATCTGCTTTTATAGAAACGTTATTAAACATCAAAGTATTCTAGTCTCACCAGAGATCCCATAAAGCTGCCCATTCCTTAAAACTCTCCCTTAAGGATAGTTTTTCTCAAATAATTTTTTTCAAATTGTTCTTATAATCTTTTTTGAGCCATTTGTGTGAACATGGGCGAATCTTTTGCCATTGTTAAAATCCCCATGAACACGTAGCCCTTCACTTGAATGTTCCTTAAAGCTTTGAGGACCTTTTCTCAGATTGCCATCTGAAATTCAAATACATCCGTGCACAACTTAGAAATGATTAGTCATATAATTTGATTGGTGTTTTTCTCGTTCCCTGACTGGTATGAATGTTCACAGAAGGCTATATTTAAATGATCTCATCCTGAGATTAAAATGCATTTTCCCTGAACATCTGTGCCTGTAAACTGAATGCTCACGAGAAGTGACTATAAATGGGCTGCTCACATGTGCAATTCAAATGTGGCTAAGTCTAGTTCAATTGAAGATTTAAACCAGCATCATTTTTGTTTGTTTTTATTTATTTCTTTCAGCTGTATTTGTTCAGTTTCAGTAGACCACAGCAATAAAAAGTAAACCCAACTGCCTGCTCTGGACACTGCTGTGTTTGCAGTGCATGGATGTGAAGACAGTGGGAATGTCTGATGTCAGCCAGAGAAAGGTGGTAGTAAAATGATCCTGTAGGAAGAACTACACACTGCTAACAAAAACAAGCTGAAGGAACAGGTGATGATTTCATCCTTAATGCTTTTCACACATCATTGTGGATTACCTGACTGTACTTAATTTGTGAAATACATATCTCCTGCAGAATGTGAGTGTGTGGCACGGTACTAGAGGCCTGTACACACAGATTACACTGTGTTATATACAATCCCAGGGATTGTCTGCCATTGTAGAGGGGAAAATGCTGATTGCTTTTTCTGACAAATTCAGAGGAGTTGCCAGTCTTTTGAAATGCAAAATAATTGACTCTCATTGCTGAAGAGACTGGTTTCTGTTAGGTATACAAGGAAACTTGTAGAATTCTTTTCAACATACGTCAATACCACACAGCTGTCCAGGTGGGGACCTTTCCAAAAATACCTTTCTTTCCAAAAATAGAACCTTCTTCCCAAAAATATTTTTGCTGCTTAAGAATATCTCTGGTCTCACTCACTACATGTATTTTGCAATCTTTACAGAGGCAATCAGTAAATAAATTTGTAATATGTTGATATGGAAAAGGAAACAGTTAAGGTGTGTGCACATAAAGGGTGTTTCATGTGTGTGATAATCAGTATCTGAGTGAATGTAAATGTCAATTAATGTGGGTGTGTTCATGTGTGGTTTTACACATGTGAAAATACTGTCCTGCTGCTTGCATTGTTCTCCAGTTCCAACTCCCAGGCACTGAGATTTGAGCACAGATGCTGTTTTCAGTGAGACAGTACTTGTCTATTCTTGGAATGTCATGGCAGATGTTTTACCTCGAGGTTAATATCTGACTTGCTTTAAATTCATGTGGGAAATCTGAAAGTTCCATTTCCTATCTCGAAAATCAATAGAAACTTAATCAGAGCTGCTAAAAACAAGTCCCAGTTCTTTTGTAACAGAGAAAGTAAACAAGGTACAAAATTAAAAGTGACAGAATATTTTACATGAAGGACATGAAGTGCACCACCAACTAAGCTTCATCTCTACAAGCTGAGTGTCTTTCAAGCTGAGGTTTGACTAGAGAAAGCTCCATCTGTTCTTTTCCTATACCAAGGCACTATAGCACATTTAAGGTACATATCAATTTTTAGCAAAATGTAAACAAAATTTTTTAACAGACATTAGCTTTGCATTGAACAGCTTGTATGGTGACCTAAAAGATTTTCTTTGTCAGAATCTGGGTGTTTAAACCAGACTCCTCACGTATGGTTGTTATTCACACCCGTAAGAAACCAGATCCCAAATGCTTTTTTGGTCCTGCTGCCCCAACAGATTTCGTGCATGGGCTTCATATAGCTGAAAACTCATCTTCCCTTCTAGCCTAGACTGATTATTCTCTCTTGTTTCTGTTTGCTGTTATTTTTCCTCTTCTGTGTTCTGCTGAAAAAAACTGTTTCCTCATGTCATTTGTCCTAAACCTGGAAGGGTGTTGGGGGCATGTAATTTAATCTGAAAGACACAGGGAAATTGAGATGGCTGTGTTCAGGTTTTGTAATCTGCTCAAACTGGCTGATCATGGGACATCCTGGTCACTGGATTCTGCAGCTGGATTCAGTCTGGAAACAAGGATTCTTCTTTCAAGTAAGATTACATGGGTAAATAATCATAGAGAAAATAGTGTAAACTATTGAAGGAACAATTGGATAGAAAAAAAGAGAAAAAAATGTCCATGTCCTTATTAAAACATTCTTTTTCCTTGTTGTTAAAGCTCCAAATAGTGTACATATATAAGTAAAGGTTGGTGGAGGAGAGCCAGACATGGAGAGAGGGAACTCCCTCCAGGAGCCTGGTGACAGCTGGGCTCCAGTGGCTTCCTCAGGACCACTGCCACTGTTCCAGTGGAGGACACGTAGCTGGATACAAGACCAGAAATATTAAGTGGTTTGAGGGTATTCTTTAAAGCATTTGTATGATTTAAAAAAAAAAAAATTACTTAATTTCTTTCAGATAAAAAATTCCAGCAATGAAAGGGCTTGGTTTGACAAGTGGATTTCATCTTAAAAACAGAAACATTGTCATTGCTATCTTTCCTATCTTATTTCCTAAAAACCTCTGAGATTTAAGTGTGCATATGAATTAATAGGGTGAAAAAAGCTGTTAGCATTCTTGTCTCATTACTTAATTTGAAAAGTTCTTGCTTTCTTTAAAGTTAAATTTAAGAAAACAGAGCATTAATACGTTAATTAATAAGAAATTCAATAGAGAACTAGAAAGAAAGTAGACTTTTTTTCTTTAGTAACTCTGTGAAGCTCATTAAGTGCTCTTTGGAACACTTGCACAGGAAAGAAGTACAGAGGAATCTTCTTAAGATGAGCTTGTGAAAAAACCTCCTGTCTTAAGAGACATTGGTATTCTCAAATGTATTGAGTCTACTCTTCTTAGAAAATCACATTAATTATACAAGTGATTTTGTTTAGTCCTTTGGGCAAATGCTTGAGATAGTTCTCTTTAGGTCCTAGAGCTGTGTGAAATATTGACTTCTAGATCAGCGCCTGAACTATAAAGTGTTTTTAAATAAGTACATATTAGTCCAAGATTTTTAATTTTCTTCCTAATTTTTTTTACATCAAAATAAGATTGCTCGAAAGTGGGCTTGAATTTGCTCATATGGAGATAATTGCATTGATTTAATAAAACTTTTTCTTCTCCTCAAGTTTTAAAAATAAAATAAATTTCATCTTGTAAAAAGTTTCAGAGACTAGCTTTGAAACATTAATTTTGAAATATATTTCCAAATTCCTCTTTTTTATTTCCTGTTCCTTCCTGGAAGGGAAGTATCCTTGGATTTCAGCAGAGACATGAAAGTTTGAATCAAACTAAGGCTCCATTTTTCCGTGTGCCAAACTCTTGACAAAAAAAAATCAGCATTGTTGAAAGAAGAGCTGTGTTCTTGTGGCAGGATTTGGTATCTTCTTGCTTTCTCTGTGACTCCTATAAATACATGAATCACCTATAGGGCATAATATGACTTTGGTACCGTAACAGTGGAGTCATATTTTTGTGCAGCCTTTCTCTGGCTGTATCATTTTCCCTGATCCAATCTGACAGTACATGTTCAGACTTTTAAAAGAACTGTCCTTCCTGCATCCCAGTCTCAGTGTGTAGCAACATCTGGATTAAGGTGTGGTCCCAGAGTGACCCCAGCTGTCTTCACGCTCTCTGATCATGATTTGGGGTAATATTTTAATCTATGTTGGGTGCTGAAACCTGGCCTGGGTGGAATTTGGGTTGTTATGCCTATTTACAACCAATTTCTATGTTGCATAAGCAGGAGGGCCCATTCTATTACCAGCTTTGTTGCCCACAGCATTAGCTGGAAAACCCTGTCTTCTGAAAACACGCTTTTGTTACAAAAGTAAGTTCAAGGCCAGCCCTTGACACCAAGGATGGCAGTGGAGGCTTTTAGAGAAGACTCACGCATTGTTCAGACCTCTTTTGCAAGCAATTACTGGTCCCATGAATGATTTCTCCCTGGTTGTGAATGTATAACTTTAGGAGGAGCTGCTGTTAAAAGCTCCTTTAGGTCACGGCAGCCACTCGGAGCACACTGAACTCCCTGTTACATAAGTGCACACAAAAGCAGAGCGGGCTCCCTGCAGCTCTCCCCCGTCCTTGTCTGCTGCCTGAGAAGTGTGTGAAGGGTTTGCAGCTTGCCTATTCCGTGAAGAGCAAGCTGTCCTCTTCTGAGAGCCTGAAATTACTGGGTTGTAAATGGGAAAAGTATATTAGAAGTATTAACAGTCTATTAGCTGCCTCCTCTCTACCCGCTCGGACCCTAGATGGGGCTCGCTGTATTTATGTGATCCTTCACAGGTCTGTACTGACACTAGAAAATGTTTAAATGAGATGTTCCAGCGCAGGCTGACAAGGTTTCAATTTATGAAAAGCACAAGAAGATGGGCTGCTCGTCAGAGTTTACCCAAACCTGCTATTGAGGTATAAAACCCTCTCTCCTAGGGGGATGAATAGGGCTGAGGATGTTGCAATCTTGTTTGGCTCACTAGTGGTAGCTGAGAAAAATGGAATGATTTGGGAGAAACCTGTCTACTGCTGCACAGGAGCCCCAAATTAGGCTGTGCAGAGAACACCAGAAAAATAAGTAAAAAGTGGGGATTCAGGGGGAAAAGAAATCTTTCACCTCCAGTGGATGACATAGTGGTCAAATACTGGGATCAGGGTCAGTGATTTGACATTCTTTCAGCAGGCAGGAGAAAATAGCAGAAAAGAGAGTGTTGTTTCTGAACCATCTTATGTCATTCCCTGCCACATCGCCCTAACATAACTGCTTTTAGTTTGAAGGAGGAAATTGTAATGAAAAACTACAAATAAAATAATACTCAAATTTTTTAAATAATATTCAGATATTTTAAACTGAGATATGACTATTCATCTTAAATAGGAACATAAGATGAGAAAGTGGTTGCTGTTTCATTTTGACTTGAATAAAGCCTCTCTTAAATTTCCTACTGCTTTTTTTCTTTTTCTTTTCTTTTTTTTTTTTTTTTTCAGTCCAGACAAAAAGAGGGTGATTTTGTTGTTTTGGAACCTTACTCCTCACTGCTTTGAATTCAGTTCCTCATTACAAGACTGTATTAGCTTTAATAAGAGTCTAAGTTACTTGCCCAGTTTGTGGTCTTACACATCAGTATTGTTTCCTGTTGCTTGTGTGCACTGATCCTCTCTGTTGTACTTCTAATCATCTTTTCTTTGAGATTTTACCTTTCTCTCTTGTGCAGTACAGTTTCTGTTCCCTTGTTATTTTTCTAATAAAAGCCAAGTTTATTTAAGATTGAATTTTTCCTGCTGGGGTATAGGTGATCAGAACTGTGGAGACTAATTCAGATGTTATGCCACAAATATTTTGCTTTAACCCTACTGGAAATTCCTTTTAGAATCAGATTTCTTGTCACAGACACCTTGCTCACAATTACCTTGTGTTTAGCCCAGACACCTATATCCTGCATTGCTAACCTCATCCTTTAATGAAAAAATCTACATGGAGAGAATATTCTTTAAATGAATATTTAGAAAATGTCTATTACTGTTGTCAGGTCTGTCATGCTGGAACAGAGATCTCATTGTCTACCTAATATTGTCTGTTAGCACATCTTGTGTAAAATATCCGCCTTTGTTCGCTTCCGTTTTGAACATTTGCAATTCTGTCAATTTCCATGTCACAGTCAGTCAAACTTTCCTGACTTTTAGCACTAACAATTTCTGTAGTCATGTACAATTCACACACATGCTCATTACTGAGAGCATAATTAGCCTTCTCTATTGTGTGACACACAGAAGATTAACAAATAGTGAGTGATGAATAGTTGGAACAAAACTCAAAAGAGGTATGGCAGGAGAAATGAGTGTCCTTGAGCTCTGACCTGTGCTGAGGACCTGTCTTCTGGGACAGTCAGAAGAGAAATAATTTTGTGCATTTGGATGAATTATTTCAGGACTGTTTCAACTTTACATGAAAAGCTTAAAATTTGATTTATGTCACATTTCAATCAGTCATATTTTGCTATAACCTTATGGATTTCAGCAAAGCTATTTTGGGTTTATTCTACTGTAAGTGATACCAGTGTCAAGTCCTTAGCTTGAAATGCAGATTTTTTATGAACTTCACAAATTAGTCTTTCTGGTCTAGGATAGAACTGTGATGTAACTTGCAAGTACAAATGTCTGACAAATCAAAATCTCAAGAAGGAATGAGTTTTGCTGGCAGAGTTTTCGTCTTTTGTTCTCCCAAAGGGGTGATTAGTGTAACATGCAAAACGGTTCCAATTAAACTCATAAAAAAGAAAAAATGCCAGCTTTTCACAGAAGCTTTCTCCTGAGGACTCAAACCAATTCCAAGATTTACTGAGGTTTAGAAATATTTCATTTGTATCTGGTGGCTCAATAAATTCACAGCGAAGCCACCTGTGAGCGAGCACAAACCTTAAATCTAAAAAAATCTCAAAGCTTTGTGAAAATACAGACTGGTGTCACAGGCTGGGGGCACCCAGACCCGTACCTGCCCTGTGTGTGCTGCTTTTCATCTCCCTCTGGCTGAACACCTGTGGGGCAAAGTGGGGCAGCATTCCAAACCCCAGTGATGCTGAGAGCTCTGGGTGTCTTCACCGAAGACTAGAAGCTGGGTTGTGGTAAAAGCAAATCCTTTATTGGATCTGTTACATCAGCCCCATGAAGGCAGAGTTGTTGGAGTCGTAGCAGTAAAGCAGAAACCTTCCAACATAAAGTCTCTAAGTCCCAAGCAGAAGTGATAGCACCTTATCAGCAGCAGTGAAGGCAACAGCAACAACAGCACCTATATTCTGTATTCCCTAAGTGTGTTTTTCTAATATTCTCAGTGCATTCTATCCCAGCTTTAGCCAATCAGGCTTAAACACGAACTCTCTACCAAAGTGTTGGACCTATCCTAAGCTAAAATTGATGTGCGTTAATTTTGGTAAATTCTTGCACAAATTCTATGCATATATTTCTATCTGTTCCATCTAGGAATTTCTAACAAGGCTACATTATTTTTATTATGACTAGAATTTATTTAACTTTGCAAAAGGCAGTATCACTGAACTTTAAACTGGACACTAGGTCTCTTTTTTTACTTACTAATACAGACTCTTATTTTTAAGCCATTTAAAAACCCTCTATTCATTTAAAACTAAACTTGCATTTCTACCTCATGTCTGGGTGGATTTATGTATCTTAGTTTCTCGTAAGGTTTTAACTCAGTCCTTACATCTTTGGACACTCCTGAGCCTTTCTGAATGGGGCCCAGGGGGGTTTGTACCCCAACACCCCAGTGTCTGAGAGTGCTGGGAAGGTGCTTGTCATCTGCTGCAAAGAATTACTGGGTTTTATTTTGAAGACTGAAGGAGAGTGAGAAAAAAATGATCCTGGTGCAATTTCTCAGTGAGATGGCTCAGACTTGCAGCTTTGCCCGTGTCCAGAGCAACCTGACTGACAGTTTGCCTTTGTAGGCTTCTGTTTTGGGGTGGTGGCTTCATTCAAATCAACATCTTCTGAACAGGATAGGCATTTCACACAAACTTCATAAAGCCAAGGAATCTGTTCCAACTAAATTCCTGTGAACTAAATCTGATATTTTACACATAAGCACCAGAAATATGCTCTGTGATGTCATCAGTGAAATGTCAGCTGGCAGATGTACTTTCCTTCCCCCCCTCCAATACTGAAACAGATAATACATACAGACCATAGTGTGAGGACTACTGACAACCTTAAAACTCATTTAATTGCAACATGCCTAAGTGGCCTGCCTGGATATTCACTTCCTTTTTTGGTGCAGAGAAATGGTAAAAATCCTTTCAGCCTTACCTGGCGTACATCAGAACGCTGTATGGTATTGATGAAATCTTTTCTCTGTGAGCTTATAATTCAATAAAAATGTTAAATAGCACTATTAGGTAAGGCTAATATGTTGTACTGGCTGTATTTCAATATTTGTTTTTGACAACAGATGAAGAAAACTAACACAAAACAGACTTGAGCTTTTAAAAACACAGCACCCAGACAGATTTTCAGAAGAAAGAAAGTTAAAATAATCTGTTTCCTTGGATTCAGTTTTACACGGTGCTGTGTTGTGCTCTGTACAGAGGAGATTGTTAGTCTGTGACCCAAACTCAATACCTATCATGTTTTTAGGATGAAATATTTTCATATTTAGCATCTTTTTCTCCACCTGTAATTATATCACAGTGAATAGTTATGAATGCATTTCAAAGTGTGTGTATACTTAGAAAAATACACATACGGAGATGAACCCATAAACCAGGATTTTAGGCTTTAGTCTTTGCACCTTGTTGTCAAAGTCAAAACAGGACAAAGCCTAAGAAAAAATCCCCACTAAATTTTCTGGTCAGTTTGGAATGTTGTACTTTAAATATTTCCCTCTGACATTGAAGACTTCCAGAAATAATAGATACCCCTAGTTTTAAAAGGACTGACTTATGTAGTGTTCACAAACACTGTGTCTGTTAGCAAACTGGATGGAGAGTGAAGGGAAAATAGAATAAACCACAGCAGCTTGGAGGTTTTGTATTTGAAAAGTCATTTTCTGGGAATGACAGGGGCCGTGTCCCGAGCAAAGTTCTGAGCAATGCCTTCCTTCAGCACAAGGTATTGCGAATTGCAGCATTACCAAAACGGGTCCACAGCGAGGTAATAGGGATATGAGGAATAATGTTATGGGATTCCCAATTTTGCAAGAGGTTCTGTCAACAGGCTGGAAAAAAAAAATCCCCAGAGCTCTGGGCTGATTGATATTGGGGGTTTTTGTTTGCTTGATTAGGTTTTTTTCAGCAACCATTTCAATTATATTACTTTTGTCCTCTTTCTTTCCCACTTTCATGTGGGCTTAGGGTACAAAGTGCAGGGAGTCACGGGAGTTGCAGGCTTCAGCCATGAGCCTTGAGTTCTGCCCTGGTCATGTACCTTCAGATCTGTGGATAGAAACATTGAATCTCCTAGAATTTTGCTGCTTTGCTTTTTAATAATATTTATATACTGAATTCTTTCTTCACAGTCTAAACTCTTTCAGCTGAAAGCATTTATTTCCTTATTACCCAGTACTTAAAATGGGCTTTTGATACTAATTGTTATTACTTGGTGCTACTCTAATGTTATAATGTAATGATAACAGTAATAGAGCTACTTTGAAAATGGAAGGTTGCTCTTTTTTATATCAAGGCACAAAGGACAAAGGTTTTAATGGAAACTTTTACTGTCTCACTTGACTTCCTATTTGAACACTGGACATTTGGCCAGCTCCTCTGAAGGACATTTGACATATCTGGTTTATAGTAAATGACATTTTTTTCCATTCTAAATTGATGCCCATGTTGTATGAAAATACTGTTCAATATGCCAGGAAATCTAATTAAATAATACCCTTCAATGAAACAAAAAGAAAAGCAAAACCTTCATCTTCTGCAATGAAGATTGTGTGGCTGATAGAGGTGCTTTGTTCGTGGGTAACAGGGATGAGGACAAAGAGGTACTTGCTGCTTCCTTGGGTCTCAAGGGACTATGATGATAAAAATAATAACAAATCAAAATACAGCTTATATTAAAAAGCACAGCAGAAATGAACAGTCTCACAATAGGTGCAGATCAGATTGGTGTACCTTGGCTACAGAGCTAACTCTGACAGGATATGGAGGAGGAAGATCACAATGAAAGGAAGGTGAGCTTGTTCATGAGGAAGTGTCACAGTGAGCAGTGAGCACACCTGAAATCAAAATAGCCAACAGATAAAGTTCACGTCTCCCAGATGGCCATAATTCAGAACAATACATGAATGAAAAGTAAGACCAAAATTCTACAGAAAAGCAATATAAATCTTGGGAATAATTACTTAGTGGTAGTAACACAGGGTTGTATTATTAAAGATTCTTCATTTTCAAAGGTTTAAGCTGAAAGATGAACCCTTGTTTTCCTGACATTCACCCTTCTTTTGAATTCCTGTGGGAGCCCATTTTGACAGTTTAATTGAGTCAGACACTGCTAAACATCATATTCATCAACCCCTTAATGCAGAACATTCATTTTCCTTATAAGTGATATTTGTGTAATAATTCCTTAAAATTAAAATGTATGGCAAGTGGTTTGCCTCATTGAGATCTAACAGGAAACAAAATGCAATGCATCTGTGCTGCCAAAATCTAAGAGGTCTTCCCTGGTACACCCACACACGTGTGCAGAGTCCATCCCTGCCCCAGCTGAGAGCACCTGGCAGTGTCCAGGCCCTCTGGAGCTCTCCTGATGTTCTTGGGGCTGGTGTTCTTGGGGAGGCCCTGCTGTGGGAAATGGATTTGTAGAGAATTCTCAAAGCCTGACAGAAGGCTCACATAGCTTGCATCTGTATGCAAACTTTGAGATAAGAAATTCTGACTTGGAAATGCCATGGAATTAGATGGACATTGTTGAGAGAGAAATGGAGCTAGAAACAAGTTTCAAAGGATGGCCTTGCAAATAAGACTTTGGAGATATAGATAAGATATCTTGCAAATGAGCTACTTTGGAGAAATAGAACTATGAAAGATGCATTGTAGGACCCACGAGTGATTTTAGATGATTGGCTTTAAGGCATTAACAGCACTGTGTGGCAAAAGCTGATAGGCCAAGAAACGCATATAATGCATTGTAATTAAGAAATAGTTGGCTTCTGATTGCATGAACTGTAACGTCTATATTGTCTTACCCCTCCCATGAGACTGAAAATGGAATAAAAGTTTTTAAAACGCCTCTCAATTGCCCCATCTCTGGGTCAGAAAAAGAGATAATCCAACACCCTTGGTGGGAGGAGGGCCTCTTCCTCAAGTTGTGTGTGTATACGAAAAAATGTCATACGTCAGATATTCTTACACATGATATGGTATCTGGGATGTCATCTGAGCAAGCCTGGGACTAGCAAAAAGTTGAGGGATTTAGGGGGTGTTTGCTCAGGGCTGTGAGATTAACCACAGGGTGGAGGGGCTGGTGCCTCTGTTACTGTGATCCATCCCTGCTCTGCTGAGCTCAGCTCTGCCCCTCTGCAAAGTGCAAAACTTCACAGGAAAACCTGAGTGCAACGTTGACATTATCAGTGGCTTTGTGCAAGACGTTGTTCGAGAAGCCACCTTTACCTGATTGCATATTGGATGTACTCTGCTTCTAGTAACATCAGTCTTTGTTTATTTTACGAGGAGAAGTTGTAATAAATCTGCTACACCTTAGACCCCAATTACAGGGGGTATCTGAAATTTGCAGCAATATGTGTAAGTACAAAGTCTAAATTAAGAGAGATTAATTCCAGCCACTACTTCCACTAACAGGTTTAAGGGCTTGACTTTGCATAGTAACAAGATTATAGAAATGCCTGAAGGACAATTCTTGTATAAAACCAAATGTCCCCAAGTGATTTCAAGTTGCAAAAAAAATGTGCCTTTCATCTTATTATTAATTGTATAATTAATGCATCCTGTGTACTGATAATAATAATGCCATGTAATTAATTTTTAAGAATTAAAACCTTGCCTTTATCCGGTCTCATGGTCCACTTTCATGTTTATAGCTGAGAGTATAAATCCTCTTATCTAATTATAACATGACTGGTTTCATTGTTCAAAAAGAACTGCTATTTATTATTTTATTATTTCATTAGGTTATATTTTACATTATTATATTAATTATATGCTTTTCTATGTTCTTTAAAGAGACCAAAGAAACAAAATGTTAAGACTTCTAAAGCTCATCAGTGCAATTTTGTGCTGGTTTGGATAAGGTGCGATATTTCATTTGTTTTCTGTGTCTGTTTTTGTCTTCCATGATTACCCATTCTGTTTACAAAAAGGCTCAATTAGCATTTGAATAGTAAGCCAGAGAGCAGACAGGTTGAGAATTCTTATAGAACTAATTTGGCAGGCCTCTCATCCCCCCCACCTCTCTCCCCTAGCTTTTCCTTTCTCTCTAATCAAGCTGCAGTTATTAAAGCTAGAATAAAAGAACTGATTTTTCCATTGCATTGATGCATGCTGAACAGCGTCTTGCTTTGCTTTTTCTTCCAGCTATGCTAATTGGACTCAAAGGAAATATTTAGTTTATAAAAGCAAATGAAGAATTCATTAAATTCTAGCAAGGAAAAAATTAAGCAATGGAACTGGACATTATTTTTGTGAACACATCTCCCTTTCAAGGTACTTACCTTAATACTTACAAATAGCAAACATATTATTTAATTTTCGAACCTAATTGTTTTGAGAGAAGTCAGAATCTGGGAAAGGAGGGAGAGATTTCTATACAGTAACAGATATCTTACAAAATCAAAAATCTCAGTGGACATTTGACTTCAAGGCAGTTACACAGGAGCTCCTAAGGAAAAAAAAAAAATGTACTTCTAGTCTCCAGCTTCTGTCTTACTGCCCCTGGGGTAAATCAGGAGTGACTACATCGAAATCAAAAGGCTTCCATTGACAAGAAAAGTCTGCAAAGCCTGGAATGGCACAGGAGCAATGTTTTACACTAGATTGCCAGAATTTTTGCCTCTGGTCATGGCTGAATGTCTCCTAGGAATTGTCTTGTTCACATTCCAGACTCACATACAGTAAATCAGGGAAGGTGATTCCATACCTTGTGATTCCGTTGCTGATTTTGTGATTTGAAAACAGAAATAGAGATTCTTTATGTGAGCTATTATTAAACTCAAGAGTCTCACGCTAGCTAAACCAAACCCCCTCTCAATTATGAAGAAGCTTTGTCTAAAGAAATGGTTATTAAGTCATGATTTTAAGCAGCCTTGATTTTGTGCTAGTCTAGTGAAATCTGGGACTGGAGCCCCTGAGGTTGGAAGTAGTGGTCATCTGCATAAGGGGTTCCTTAGAACCTGGTCCAATTAATGCCTGAGTAAGCTCACTTAGGCTGGGACTACCTGTAAGTCAACGTTATGCCTAAATTTACGTTATTTGCTGAACCCAGGTTTTTAAATTGTTCATGACTTCTAGGAATTGGCAGAAAGAGATCTGTGTCTGGATGTTTTTCTTCCAAATATAGATGAGAAAATTGCTAGGCAAATGGAAAGTTAAGTCTGCATTATCTGTTAGTAGCTGTGTGTTGCTGTGATGCCACTGCTTCATTAGGCTCAGAGCTAAATGATAGGGGCATCAGAGTACTCGAGATCATGTTCAAGATCTGAAATCTCTGGTTGTTTCTGTGACTACAGAACATAGCAGATCATCCTCGCTGATCTGGTGTTTCATCAGTGCCTTACAGGCTACACATTTTGAAGCAGTTTTACCGACAATGTATTACCTGAATCACCCCTGGATAAACTCCAGTTAACCCATAATTCTCCCAAGAACTCCTCCCAAGGCTGTTTTCATTCTCTGAAAACCTTAGTTTTGCTGACAGAAGTTTCCAGCCCTGGCTGCCATCATTCCTGGGCTGTGGGAGTGCAGGCAGGCAGTTTGTTGCTGGTAGAGGAAGATTTCCTCAAGCAGTGGAAACCCTGAGTTGTATCAATTTTTAGCAAATTTGTGCCTTTGTGCCTACACAGAAGTGTAGACTAGATCTCAAATCTGCCTGTTCATGCTGAAGATGAAAGGTCAAATTTGACATCAGGCTGGTTTGTGTGCAGAGGTGTCTCCCACACAGGGATTACTCTCTCTGTTCTAAGGAATATCAAGATCGACTGTTTGAGTAATGAATTCCAAAACTAAATGAACTGTGTGCTGCATTGCTTTGGAACATCTAGTGTGGCACAGAATCTTATATATATATATA
>VXBN01005165.1:1518829-1611735 GCA_013397395.1 Sinosuthora webbiana | reverse complement strand
TTTTTTAACAGTGGCTATTCCTTCTCTTCAAGCATTTAATTTATATGATCAGAGTGTGTTCAGTCCCCAGCCTGGTTCTGGTTGCATTCAGGAAAAGGCGCTGCAGGTACTTAGCACTCACAAAATTACATTTTTTTCTTCTTGGCAGCTAAATTTTAGGTACTCAAATCATGGTCGCTGTGTCAGAAAAAGATTCAGTCTCTCATGTCGACACAGCTCTGATGAGTACAATTTGTTTTGTAATGTGTGAATGCCTCACAGACGTTGAAGATGTGCTGGTATCCCCTTGCTTAGTCAGGAAAGTTTTTTCTAAGTGTTGGGCTCTGACACAGTGTCTTGTGGAAGGTCTTGGTGGTCTGTGGTGTGGCTCAGAATCAAAGATCTCTGCAGTCTGGAGAAGAAGCCTGGTTGTTAGCATGGCAGTATCAGCACTTGGCAGCCAGAATCAATTGGGTCTGAGGATTCTGAGTTGCTACTGCGAGCAGGGCAGTCTGAGGGGAGAAATGTCCCTCCACTTGTGACACACCTGGATGTCAGGACACTGCCACTCCCCCGAGAGGCTCTTGTATTGTCACTGCAGTCATCAGTGAGAGCATCTATTGCAGCAGAATTATTACTGTACAGTGATTAAATTATTGCAGTAGTGTTTGCAAATTCTCTAACAACCAGTGCTTTGCTGGTGCTAGCATATGCACCATGACACTGTAATAGCAATAAAAGAGGGAAGCAGTTTGTGGAGAGCTGGCCTAAGCCACTCACATAAAAAAAGTTTGGAGCTGAGGAATTTTTGACCCTACATATTCATTAGACTTGTTTCTAACCTCTGGTTTGAACTTAGCTGCTTGTGAAGTTCATTTCAGCAAACTTTGCTGTTCCAGGCCCTCAGCAGCAGCCTTACATTGGTTTCAGAAGTGTGAGTGTGCAGTGTCAGGGGTTGCACCACAGCCACCAGCGAGGCATTGACTCAGCTGGGGCTCATTTTAGAGCCTGGAATTGCTGTAAACTGCAGCACACTGATGCAATTTCTGTGTTTCACTACCTAGAGAACAGTGTCTTTTCTGTTTCTGTCCCTTGTAAAGTATGCGTAATTTTGTCCTTTCCAACTTCAACATTGCTACATTTTAATTGCAAACCAGAAAACAGACCAAAGCTTTCATCATTGTCTAAGTGAAGGAGCAGGCAGATCTCAGCCATGATGAGGCAGATCAGACTGGGAACATCCAAACAGGCTGCTGGAATTGATGCCTTGGGAAGGCTGACCTGAAACAGAAACTGGACAGAGCTGGAGAATAAAGTAGGTATTTATTGAAGGCCCTCCAGGCCTGACCAGGCCTACACCCAAGGTGGACTAAGAATGGTCGCAAAATCCAAACTGATCATGTAATCATGATTACATTTTTATAAGTTTTGGTCCATTTGCATATTGGGGTTTAATTGTCCAATTCCAGCTCCAGGCTGTGAGGTCCCATCCTTCTTGCTCCTCCCTCCAGCCCACCCTTGTTTGTGCTTTTGGGCCTGAAAGTTGTCCTTGGTGTGCAGCAGGAAAAGGATTTGTTTTGTGTCCCTGCTCTGTGAAGAGAGCTCACCAGCACTTAATATGAGGCTCAGAACTGCACCCCTGGGCAGCACAGAATCTGAAAAACATGACAGCTCAAACTTAAGGCATCAGAATGAGCACAGAAATGCAAAGGGCACTGTGGTGGCTGTGCAGCCTGGGCTGGCCCCAGGTGCCCAGGGCAGTGCCGGCAGGTCCTGCCTGTCCCTCTGTCCCTCTGCCCTTCCCACTGTCTCAAGGGGGTCAGGGCCAGCCAGCCCCTGCCTTCCTTCCCTCTGCTGCTAAGCTTTCCCTTTGCTCAGCTTTCCCTTTGCTCAGATTTTCCAGGTCTCTTCACTCCTACTCTGACCCTTTCTCCCTGTGCCCGTGCTGCTCTCCAGCTGTCCCTGACTCCCGGGGCACTTTCAGCCTTGGCTGCCTCTTCTCAGAGGAGGATGCTGGATGGTGAATGAAATGAATAAGGAAGTCTAGTTGCAAATATTGCAAATCTTTCCCTTTCCTGCCTGATAAAGTATCTGAGTCACTAAGAGCCAAACAGCACCATGAAAATGCTGTTAATTTTTAAAGATATAGTGTTTATATTTATTTTGAAGCACACACTGGAAAATATTTTATTATGCATATTTTGTGTTTAACATATATTCTGTATAATTATAGTGGTTATATATAAAAATGTATGATACACATTGCATATTTTTATGTTGCATTTACAGGTGAAATGAAGGCTTTGCAGACCTGATCCCAGTCCAGCATCACTTTTATTTAAATCAATATTTTTTAATGTTTAAACACCATTTCCTGACATGGCAACATTTTATTTTTGCCCAGTTCAGCAGCAGGCAGCAGAAAACATGGATGTTTAATACAAATAGATTAATTTAGGATACACAGCTGGTCTGTCACTGCTGAAGGTAACAAGCTGCCTGCAAGCAGCACTGCAGCCTGTGTGAGCTTCAACACTAGAAATAAAGCAACTTGTTTATGGCTGAAGTGTAGCTGTGTAATAAGGCCTGGACTACCCTTTGGGATTGAGGTTGTGCACCCTTTTAAATCTGGGCAGGAGAAGGATAAATCCACCTGCAAAACAGTTTTCAGCCATTGCACTCCAGGGAGGAGTTCAATCCCAAGGGACTGGATTTAAAGAAGTGTTTAGGAACCCACTAAATGTCTGCAGAGTTGTGAAATGTCTCTTAGCACCAAGAATAAGCATCCAGATGACCTTGAAAGGCTGGATGGGAGGAGGAGACGTGCCCTTGTGGAAGGGCAGCTGGAAGCCATCTGTCTGTGATGGTGCTTGAGCACTGGCATTTGTCATAGACACCCAAACCTCTTCAGGCTATTTTTGAACAGGTTTCCTTTTCGTTGTTATTATTATTACATTGCAGGGAAAGTTGTTTTAAATAGATATATAATTATTCTGATTGCAATTTGCAATCCACTCCATTAAACAGCTTGAGCAGGCAGACTCTCCCTACAGTTGCTAGCAGAGATGCCACCAGCTGGTGCAGTAGGTACAGTGCTCACTCCTCAAGCTGAAGAATTCATCTGTACTGCCTGGAATCCCTTGGAGGGTAACCACGATGACAATCAGCACATTCTGTGTTTCTCAAAAACTTGTTGCAAAAATTGACTGCTTTTTGTTTATCGTGTGAAATGGTTTTATTTAGCTGTTTCCTAAACGAGGGGCACATTTGCACCGACAAAAAACAACAAAACCGAATAAACAAAGTGAAGTCTTCCCAGATGTATTTTAAAGAATTTGTCCAGGATGAAAACAAGAGGTAGGATAATAATATAGCTAAAGAACAGATCCTCTGAAGACTTGATTAACAATTCACTCCAAACTCTGGTTGGCAGCTGAAAATATTGTGTCAAAAAGGGAGGTCCATTTTCTCATTAGCAGTCATTTTTTGTTGCACACGCCCAAAACCTGGGAAAAAAAGTCTTGCAAATTCCTCCCCTTCAAAAAAGTGAAATTCTTTGCTTTATTTCTGCTCTCTTGAGCACTAGAAGCAGCTGGAGAACTCATGACAGTTAGTGCTCATACAGGAGTTTCATGCTGGTTTCAGTTCAATGAAAACCTTCATGAATTGCAATTTTGTTAAAAATCATGGCAGCCGGATTCAAATTCCTTTACTATAAACAGCCTTTGAGGAGGGATGGAAAGCTACTTTCTGCCATCAGCTGAAGCCTCTGTTTTTCATATTTAGTCCCATCTAATTATCATCTTGATGACAGTAGCTCCTTAGATCTGTCGTTAATTAACTTGAGCTTTTCAGGGCTGAGTTGGACTAGGAGAGAGAGACTCACATTGTAAATATCCAGATTTTTCAATCCTTTCTTAATTCAAATGTAACTGATAGAGAGGAACAATTGCAATCACGTCAGCTCAAACTATGAGCTCAAACTATGCAATGAGGAGATGGTAAATTGAGGAAAAACATGGAATTCTGGTCCTTGTTAAGGTATAAAGAATGAGGAGGAGGAATCCTCTTGTAGCAGCATGTTCACGGCATGGACCAAACTGAAATGTAAGGGGAAGCTGTAGTCAAATATATGTTGTAATGAGATCATCAGATGAATTTTGGTGAACAATTCAGAACTGCTTTCAATAGAAACCAGCTTTTCAAAATATAGGGTCACTTTCTGCAATGAAATGCACGATATTGGTGTTACATATATGAGGAAATGAGCTAAATTTAATGGTAAAACTTGGGTTTGTAAAGTTGTGCACATGCCTGCACAAGTGACAGCTTTCACTGTGGCACTGACACCTCGTGCAGTGGTTCATTTGACTGTCATTGATTTAGGTGGAGCTAATTGCAGTCCTAACTTTAAACATGTGAAATCTTGACAGTGCTGTGAGCTCTGTAATTAAGTCCTAGAGTTTGTCTCAAAACTTTCATGAAGGATAAAAAGTACAATCCTTGGCACATAGAACTCTTTTACCAAGAACCAGTAACAGAATGAAACAAAAAATTCTATTCTTTAGGGAGAAAGTGTGCTTTAGTTAAATCTGATTGCAAATAGAGGTTTTGTTTCCATCAAATTTGCTTTAGCCTGGGAGGTTTTCTGATTGCTTGTACAAAAAATGTTGATTAATGATCATCATTTACAAATAAATGTTTTTTTCCTGCAGTGCCAGTGGGAAAAATGCTAATATTTATTGCTTTCCAGCAAAAGGTTTTCAGCAGGCCTGTCAGCATAACTAAAAATGCTTTACAGTGTTAAGGAAGATTAAGCTGACAGCAAGCCATTTTCTGTTGTCACATGAACAACCTTACATGAGGTTTATTTATTGAGTTGAGTGAAAATTAATTACATATATCAAAGGGAAAATAAAGTGTTGATTAAATTTGAAGATTTGTTTACCTTTATTTAAACAGCCTGAAAGCTCTTTTCAAGATTAAGTATTTTAATTAAGTGAATTAATAGATTAAAGTGATTCAGGGTCATTTTATAAGCCAGAGTTGTTATAACTTCAAAATAAATATTATTAAAGTGTGTAATTAAGTGACAATTAATTATCAATCCCAAATCTGACTGTATCACATAAATCTTAATATTGTTTGTTAAAGGGAAACACCATGAAATAGTACAGGCAGTCGTCATTATTTTAAAATTCATGTTCTCTTGAAGTTTCTGAAGAGGGAAGGAGTTATTTTCAATTTTAATGCAGGCAGTGTTTCAGCTGCTCCTGCAAAAACTGGCAGATGGTAATTTATTAATATTCAATAGACTGTAATAGAAAAGATAAAAGCCAGTAAAAGTTTGTTACAGCAGCTTCTCCTCCAGCAATAGGTATAAAAAGATGCTGGCGTTTCATCAGAAACATATAGGCAGGTTATGTGTTATTGTCCTAAAGAAATTAGCACTTCTGCCTCAGAATGAGAAAACAAAATTATTTCTGTCTCTAATTCCTTGTTTTTCTGCTAGAAACTCCCAGCTGTACAGGCCTAAATTGAATTTGTTTCAGAAACCTCCTCCTACCTCAGGACTCTGCATTTCAATATCCTTGAATTATTTGAGACAGTCTTGCTGCTGGTAAAAATGTGGCACCTGGACTTGCACTAGTGTACAGGTGACACAAAGAGTAAAATCCAGGTAAAAACAAGACAATGTTTTCACTGTCTGAGCCATAAATCACATTCCCTCTCTCTGCCCGGATCACTGGACCTGAAATTCTTTCTTCAGCTCTTTGAAAGCTGAGGAAATCAGCTTCCCCTCCCCAGCCTCTGCTGCATTTTGGTGATTGTGGCACTCCCTTTCCTACGAGGAGAAAAATGGGAATTTTGAATCCCTTCAGGTAGAGCAAGGAACTGCACCAGGATCCCCTTTTTTGTGGGTGGTTTTTCTATAAAAACAAGAGGAGGGATGCCTGTAGGCATAAGACAGATCCACGCTCAGCTGTAGGAGTTCCTCTTCTAAACAGGGCTTGTAGTAACACTTTCTGAATACACAGTAGTGTGGTAGTGACAGCTTCAGAACACAAGTAGAGGTTTACCAAGCATTTTGGAGCAGGCTGTTCTCATTTTTTCCAAGTCTGTCTGTGGGTGACTTCTTTCTCAGTGTTCAGATTGTCCTGAATCTCATTTTGAGGAGCTGTGGAATGATACCAAGTACTTTAAAAAGAGCGGAGGAAGAGGTTTGGATTTCCCCCTGGATGTCAGATAGCTAAAATCTCTGTGTGCTTTGATTCTCTCTTAGTAAATTAATATCATGAAGAATTTCTTCATCTGAGGTGTTGTGAGAACACAGAAAGTAAAAGCTTGTAAGGTGTTCAGGTGCTAAAGTAATGGAGGCTGTAGGAGGAAGTATTGATGTATATTCTGAAATAAATCCTTAAAGGAGCCTGGGGATAACCTAGCTCCATTCATCTCAAGAAGGAAATGAAATAAAAACTGTAATACAAAGCTGTAAATAACAGAATTGCCATAGTCATATTCTTTTGTTCTCTGGGCTATCCCTATACTGGTACCATTGTTTGCTTATACAAGGCAGAGCCTTTGTCTTGCTGTCAAGTTTGATGGTATCTACTTCAGTAAACTTCATAAGCTACTCCCTGAGCTAAGTATATGGTGAAGAGACAGAAAACCAGGTCAACATGGAGTCAGAAACTATTTTATACACCTCTAAGAAAGATGGGAGGAAAAAAAACCAGGATTAAAAAAAGGGCAGTTTAGAGCAAATCTAGCATAAAATGTCCTGAGATGATACAATCCATCTATGAAATGCATAGATAGCCTGAAATAGTGCTCCAGGTTATATTATATATTAATGGCCTTGTGCTAATTTTCCAGAATGAAAAGGTAAGCTGAGGCTTTTTTCACCCAGATGGATTATCAGAAATTCATTGTGCATTACTGCAGTTAGGAGGAGAAAACACCGATAGAATTGGGTGCCTTGTGGTCTTTTAAATTACAATCTGCTTATGTGTGAATTACATAGACACAAATCAGTTATCAGGAATGACTTTTCATTAATTCAGTTGTTCAGCTGCCAACACCCCAGGTTCCACGACCCCAACCTTCATCTTTGCGAGGACTGTCTGTCTGTCTGTCTGCCTGTGACTTCTCCCGCCCTCACTCCTGCCAGCTACCCCACCTTCCTTTTACTTCCAGGTATCTGAGATAGGAAAGTTTTTTGCTTTGCTCAGACAGAAGAGGAGAGGGAAGGATCTGTTTTAATTTATTATCTAGAATGTTAGTTCACTATTGTTACACCAGCGTAAAAAACTCCCCCAGAGACAGTGTAACTCTCACTTCTGTACAAAATTAACCATTCTGTAGTTTGCCATGATGTTAATCTCTTGATCTTTAATTGCATTCATGAAATTCGTTCATATCAGAGGAGTTTTGGAGAATGAAAGTTTTAATGCCTGTCTTGCTACAAGAGTATGAGACACCTTTGCACATTAACATCTAAAAGAAAGGCTACTCTGTTCTTCCCATGCCCTGTACTGTTGGCACTGCCTTCATTCCCGTGAAAAAAAAAAAAAAAAAAAAAGGCCAATAGCTGAGCCGTACCTGTGCTGAGGTGCTGACAGGGATTTGGTTTGCCACCGTGGCTGGTGTTCCTGCTCTCTGCACTTTGCTTTTCTCATCTTCTTTAATCACAATTGCTGATGAACTTCAAATACATGGAAGTAAAACCAATCTGGACAAACATTCCAGGAATCTCTTTACCTGTTATTTTCTTTTGAACATAGAGATTTCCAAGTCAGAGAGAGTATGCTATTATGTACAGTGGTATTTTAACACACTGACTGGAATGCTGTATTTTCTGGGAGAGGGGAAGGAACAGGCTGGGGTTCAGAGGTTACCATGGTAAATACACACAGTACTTGATTTCAAAACTGTGTGTGTATCAGGAACATGGAGAAGTATGGAGAGAGGAATATTTTGCACTAATTTTATTGACTGTATTGTTAATCAAAAGCTAGAGTGGAATGTGGAGTAGTGTGGAGCAGAGAGACTAGATCAAATTAAAGAGAGTGATATGGTGAAAACAATCCCTTGGGAGAATTTTAGAGAAAGGCCAGTGATATTTTATCATCAGATTTGTTCTTTGGCCTTCAGAACAGGGGTATGACATAGAATTCTGCAGAGGAAGGACAAAAAATCATTTTAGATTTGCCCTTTGCAATATACCAAGCTCCCCTTTCAATATAGATTCAATATAGAACTTCTCTTAGCTACTATTATATGAAGATTTGCAAAGACAAATGAGGCAGGAAATTAAAGGATTGAAGAGAAAGCCAAGGTAAGTTACTTACTGAATTCATATTGGAGAGAAGAATAAGAGGCAAGTGGGCAAAGAAGGACGCTTTCCAACTTCTGTAGTGCCATCACAAACTTATTACTCTGCAGAGATAATAGAGTAATCTCATTTTCCTCTGGGATGTTTTCTGGTATTCAGTTTAGAATAGTTCTGTGATATCAAATTCTACTTCTGCTCATGGTTTTGTTAATGAGAAAAGGACAGAGTCACAGTCTAATTAAAGGAAGCTTGCTGCAAGTATCCATCTATATAGGTGAAGGTGTTCCAGCAGGAATGTTTTCTGGACAGCATTTTGTGCTCATAGAAGGAACTTCCATAAAAGCTTTTAAGAAATTAGTACTCATGTGCATCCTGCAGTGGGGAAGTTCAGTGTCTAATGGTAACTGGTATTAATATTGGCAGTGTAAACTGCTTCATGCATCCCCTCACAGACTTGGATGAGAGGAACCACCAGACATTTTTCCCCAACTGGTCAAGTCTTAATCTCTTTAACTGCTATTGCCATCCATACTACAAGCTGAGGTCAGGTGTTTTGTGCTATGAAATAGTGATTCATCAGTAGCCAGACAAAACACTCATTTAACAGAGTCACGCAGCAAATGTCAGTAGAGTATTATTTCAATGTTATAAAGCTTCCGTAAGTTACCACAGCATGCATGAATTCAGAAAGAAAAGAGAAAATATCCAAATCCAAGTGTGTAAAATTCCCCTTTTTTATGTGAACTTGCAAAAAAAATTATATTTTCAATTTATTTTTATACCTTAAAAAGTTGTTAGCATGTATTTTTTCCCTGAATTTTCAAGCAGAGAATTATATGTGAGTTTTTAACTGTGCTCAAGTCTGCTGAACATCTGTTAGCATTTAAACCAGCTAAGATATGTGAGAAACTTCAAGAAAAGCAAAAGCAAACCAAACAGAGAAAGACTTCCTTTTTCTCCCATAACATAGGGGCTAGGTTTTTTATGCCTTCTCTACCCTTTTACATGTCAGCATATACTCATCAAAATAAGATAAATAAAATGTTATTGTGCCCATAGTGAGAGATGTTTTCATGTCAGAAACCACAGCTGTCATACTCTCTTCTTAGGCTTTAGTAAGCACACTCTGGGACCCTCCAAGGTGACATCAAAAGCTTTTTTAAATAGAGAATTTAAAGAGGTGTCATCATGTAGAATATTTCTCTGTCTGAGCACAAATATGTAATCTTTGTACAGTCCCTTGGAAAAGAATCCATTTTCTTTCAGAGGGTACGTCCTATAATTTAAAATAATGTGCACAAATTCAAGCAATATTTTGCTGTTCCCCTTGCTGTGCTAAAATCAGAAATTTTGGCATTGTTACCTTAAAAAAAAAAAAGGTAAATTACTGACAATTTTAATAGATTGCATTTAATAGCTTGCAAAATTGTCTGCATTTACATGGATGTTTTTCATTTGTATGAATATGTGCACATCTCAAAAGTAAAATGCCCCTGTGGCAGTAGTGTAATATAAGGACATCAATATAGTTTATTCTGTGTGTTATATAGAGTGTGATGTCATAAATAAACAGTTCAAAGGATTTTTAATATTGCCACTTGCAAGCATGTAAAAGGCTGGTTACTAAAGGAGATGGATTCTAAGGAGTCCTAGTTTATCGTGTGGCTTGTTCTTCTGACCTAGAATGAAAGTTCAACAGTCAGTTCAATGTAAGTGGTTTCCTTCAATTTTTCTGTTTAAAAATAATGAAGTGCTCACGAGGCTTGGACATGTCACAGGGTAATACCTCACTACAATGAATTATAAAAAGTAATAATTCAATGTGAGCTGTAATTACTGTGTTCTGCAGTGGGATTAGCACTCATAGTGTGATATAAAATAGATTTATTTATACATACAGCATGTCTGCAAAGTGCTTGCCAGGGTAGGTTTTTAAATGAATAGTGACCTTGTTCAGGAGTACGGGAAGTCACTGGCTGAGGCTCTTCTAAGACAGTGAGGTTCCTTTGGCTGAGTATTCTCATGTTTTGTTTTTGTTTTTGTTTTCCTTCTGTACAAATTCTCACAGTTATGGAGTGTTATAGACTATTCCCTTCTTTGGAAATTCAGTAGTTAAGGAGTTCTTTCTTGGGGACAGACTGCAGCAGTGTCTGCAGTGGGTCCTGGTAAAGTCACAGGCCTCCAGCTGGTTCAATCCACTGGTCTGAGGTGCCTGTGTGTAAACAGAACAATTATGCAGTATAATATTAATAACCCCAGATTTATGGGTCCTCTAATGCATCTGAGGTGCAGTTCCCTAGGATTCAGTCATGGTTTTTCCTGATGGCATGTTGTACTTTGTACTCTTGATTGCACCATGTTTACCTTCTGTTCCTCAAGGGACCTGTCCTTGGTTAATGACAGTCCCAATGGACTTGGGAGCTTCCCTGGGCATCTCAGCAAGTTAGAGTTCCATTTCCACAGCTGCACCTTCCCTGACAGGCTTCATGCGCCAGCTACCTACAGAATATTTCTTCTTCTTTCTTTATGTGTGCCTTCTAAAAAATATTTTTCAAGTACTAAGAAAGTCCCCAGTCTGTGCCAGGTCTCTTTTGTTTGCTGAAAGGCTCTATGAGTTTATTCTCATTTCTTCCTCCATTACCTGCAAACAAGAAGAAATTGAACTCAATGCTTTCTCTTTGCCTACCACTATTCAATTGTAAAGAATATACCACCAACCCAAACCACACATTTTTGAAGAACTGGGATCATAGGAAAATCAGAAATATCCCTTTCTCCTTCTCTTCCTTGTTACTGAATCAAGAGGAAATAGCAAGGTGCATCTAGCAATATGGATTGGGGAAAAAAGTCTACAAAAATCTCTCTGAAATGAAGAAAAAAAGATTGAACTTTTTATTTGTTGTCAAAGGTACTTTAGGAAAGTTTGATGGTCCTTTTACAATTCATATTGTAAAAAATTCCTTGATCAATAATTTACAAACAACTGTTACTGTAGGAGTTCTCATTTATGCAGTTTTTTAACCTTACACTTCAGCAAATTCATCTTGATTTTGTGGCAATGAAGTAAAATCAAAGATAAAAGATCAGTCGCGTTTACTGTAGAACTGAAAGTTTCTGTATTAGGAGCACTGGCTGGACTTGACTAGACCACCTCCAGAAGGGGATCTCTTCTGAAATAAGATGAAAAGTCAGACTACTTGCTCTTTCATGTGTCAAAGGGGGGTAAAATTCTAGTGAACTGTGCAGTAACTGTCTATTCCCTACTGTGTACCAAGATTAAAATATCATTTTGACTGTGATCGTTACCAATCTGAAACTTCAATAGCTGTTCCTTAGAACTGAAGATGCATTCATCTCTCATGCCACACAACATCCATCTCTTTTTCTGTGCTGCTTTTAAAAAGATCACTTGTGAAACCTGGTGGGAGAAAAGTGTGTATTGGTTTGGATAAAATTGTATTTTACATGTCTCTAAATAACATTTGCAAGACATTCAGGTTTGTGGAGGAAGAAAAATTACAGGCTGTTAATGGAGAAGCATTTTTGCAGCATCTATCAATACTTAAAGTGACACAGGAAGAGAAAGGAGGAATAGTTAAGGAGATGGAGGTAATCCACAAAATTATGCTGTTTGGATTTAGTAGGTTTGATTAAAAATTATAGAGAAAAGACAGAATGTTTTCCTTCTATAAACACAACAGTACTGGGCTGGATTTCAATGTACTCAGGCATTCACTCTTGGAGTAAAAAGGAGGTTGGTCACTGCTGCTTGGTGATTTGTCAATTTCATACACTAATTAGTTATGTCAAAATAAGTGTGCAACAAAGGTGCAAAGCAAGAGAAAATCACCCTTTCTTAAAAATGAAATTTCCCAATCATCCATGCCATTTAATATAGAGCATAAATATTGTTTAGTATACTTGTCTAAATAAGTGAATTTTCTCAGTTGCCTTTTCGTGTTTTAGAGAGGCATTTGCACAACTAAAAATAGGAGAGGAAATAGGGTCATAGTAATGATATCCAACAAAGGATATCCCACCAAAACCTGAGCTGAACTGTTCTGATCAGGGCTACTGGGGTTAATCAGCAGCCATTGTAAACCAATGCCATCTTTAGGGTTTGCAATTTCTGTTTCGAGGATAACACCATTCCCTACAAATTGAATATGTCCTTTTTTTTTTTTTTTTATTCACACTATTTTTTTAAAATGTCACTGAAATTATCTCAGAGGAGCAGATCTGACAGGTCAATCACTGCAGATGGTAAGTGCTTTGTTAATTATACAGAAATTTAGAAACAATTGTAGAATGTCTTGCCTCAGGAGGAATTTCTCTCTTGCTCTGTTTGAGAGTAGATTTCCTCTACTGAATTAATTTTGTGGTTTTTTGCAGATAACAATCTCTCTGCTGCTTTGTAGGAATAACTCCTTGCTCCTTGTTCAAATATGCAACTGTAAATAAGCAGTGGATATTGCAGATAAACAATGCTCCTCTCTTTAAATAATGCAACGTGTGTAATTAGGACAGTGCAATTACAACTGTATACAGCTCTCAGTGTAACAATTAGTTTTTTTGTAAAATGTAATTTGTTCCAATGTAAATGTTTTCCCTTAATTCAGAAGATTCCCTCGAGTTGTTACAATAATAAGCCTATTTCTACAAATATATGCACTGTACGTTGCACTGTATGTTCCAATACACAAATCAAAGAGGACAGCTACATTATAATAAGCTATGGGAATTATAAAGTCAGAACAAAATGATATCAATCCTATTTTCTGAGGGGAAAATATGCCCAAATATCCTCTTTCCATTTCTATTTTAATCCCAGAGATGTCAAATGCTTTTTCCAGTTTGATTTGAATTTGCTTGAAAAAAAATAGAACCATTTCCTTGTGTTACACTGCTACTGTTACCCTGTCCTGGTGATGATGTCTGACTGCTTTCTAGCCTTTTGACTGTTTATTCCTGGAGATAAAGAAGTGCTATTATTGTCATTTGGCAGAGGAATAACTGAGTCTCATAGAGCTAGAGAAATCTGCTTTAGATTTCATCAGAAGTTTGTTGGGAAGCAGGATTTCAAACCCAGCCCTGTTCTCCTCCTGCCAGCATCCCCCGTGTGCTGGGAGCACGAGGGCAGCAAAGTGCCTTTGCAGTTCTTGCTCACAGCACAACCAGAGCTCCATCCAGCTCCGTCCATCCAGCTCCACGCAGTCCCTCCTTCTCCTGCACACAGTTCTCATTCATTTCCATAACATTGCTCTTTTAAAACCCGTGCTTCCCCCTCAGCAGTAAAAAAAGCCTTTGGAGCATCTGTGTATCACTCACCACATCAGGAAGTCAAATTTTTAATGTCTCACAGTTTTGCATTTGCAAGTAACTTTCCATGGCTAAAGTTAAAAGAAGGGTGGAGGGGTTGTGGCAATAAGCACAATATGCTACCAGTGCATAAATAGACAATTTTAGGTCAGCTGAATTAGTACTCCTGAAAGTGTCTGGGAGTTATAAGAGACAGAATGAATGTAATTACTCAGTACAGATGGATGGGAGTGCTCAACATGTTCTATGAAAAGTGAATTGTCTGAATTTGATTTTAGAATTGGCATTTCATCCTCTTTGTAAAAAAAAGTTTGCAAAATTTTGATGGTTTTTTTTTGCCAAACTACCCCGTTGTCATTTTGGAGGCTGTAAGTTATTTAATCTAAGCCTGGGCCTGGAGTTTCCTGTTGTCAATATTGCAGAGCACTCAGTGAACAATTGATAAAACCCCACACGACAGCAGTAATGTGCAATGATTATAGGGCAAGGGCCTGCGATAAGCATTGTCTGCTCTGGTTAAGTCACTGCTAATGAAACATCACAGCTGATTAAACTGGCAATGAGAGCAGTTCCCTATAAACAGGATCCATTTTCTCATTGGATCTTCACGTCTCTTTCTTAAAAAGCAAGACTTAAGCAAGACGAAGAGAAATGCTCTTTTAATTATAAATCACGCTAGAAATCACATTTTATGATTAGTGGCATGTTCTAGAAAGACTTTGTCTTAATTATATGTATGTCACTGCATTTCTTTCCCTGCATTCTAATAAGATAAAGAGTATGAGGAAAACACAGGGAAAAAAGTGCAACAGTCTCAGGTAGTGCAGTGAAACTGAATGAATATATATACATTCATCCTGTAACCAGACTTGGGCCTCTTCTTGAATAGCAGGTGATCAAAGCAGAGAAGATCTTTGAGCTCTGTGCTTTCAAACCGCTCACTAATCACTATAATTCAGCAGAAAATAGGAGCAAAACTGCCCCAACAAACGCCACAATCTTTGCACTCTGAATAAAAGGGGCTCTCACCAAATAAAGCTGAAGCAAGGTAACGGTTGCTCTATTACCCAGTACGTCAAAGTTAAATACAGGTCTAAATCGATTCAAAAATTCAGAACAGTCAATTCCCAAGCTAGCAATGAGTAGAGAGGCTGCTTTGTTAAATGAATAACCCAGCCCAGAGCCTGCTGTGGCATCACCACCAGCAACAGCAGTGTCTGTTTCAGCCTTGACACTGCTAACTGTGGTACTGAGGTGGTGTTTGATTTAATTAAATGCCACCCCCAAAGAAGACCCGTGTACCTACAGCACGTGTACCTGGAGCAGCTTCTGGTTCTTCCTCCTCAGCAGTTTGGTATTTTTCTGTTTATGCATGGAAATGAAACTGCTTTCAGACACGGAGCTGAATGGTAGCCAGGTGCTTTATAACTGTGTTAGCCTGAAGCTCTCATGAGAAATATTTTTTCCTGGAAAATAAATTATAACACGGCTAAGTGGTGCCTGACAAAGCTAAACAGGAGCCATGCTGCTCTATTGCAAATTCATCTGCAGTCTCTCGGTAGAAAGACAAATAAAAGCACTTCATCAAAATCAGTCAGGGAAGCACAGGAATGCTCATCAGAGACCACTAAACTCTAAATACCAATCAATTTCACCAACTTTTTTGTCAAACTTGCAAGTCCCCTCAAGCACTATCGTCTAGAGCTGCCAGAAGATGCTGCATGAAATGCTGTGGGAGCAGAGCAGGTGAGCAGTGGCTGAAAGCCCCTCTGACACTCTCCATTAGTGCATGTGCTTACAAGCAGCATGGGCCAGCAGTTATTGAAGTCAGGAGGTGGGGCTTGGCTGACATTAAGGTTTTGAAACCAGGCCTAAGGGCTCAGAAACCTTATGGTCCATCTGAGAATCGGGATCACCATTTCTTTTTACTGTGTTGGCTATTTTTCAGTGACCTGGGCATGTCCCAGTGGCCAGCAGGCATTTTTGTTGCAAACATCCTGAGTGCAGACAGCAGCCTTTAGACTGCCCTTGAATTCAAAGTTGATGAAATATATAATATTGAGGGATTTCTGTCGAGGAATTTACACAGAGACCTTTTCCTGCACAAAGGAATCCCAAAATTGTATAGCAGCCAATAGACATTAAATGCTATGGCAGTGTTAAGTCCCACTCACTGCTGCCTTTATCCTCACCATTCTTCTCTGTCAAATGCAAAAGTAGCTCTGAGAGAAGAAAAAATTAAAATGTAACCTCCTCACCCATTGCTCTAAGCTGTGTTATGTCTTCATTGTTTTAATGTTCACATTTGCCAAGTTTGAAATGTATTTTAAAGGTTTTTTAAAGTGTCAGGTCCTGTAAACACAGCATAGTGGACAGAGAACAAAATAGTTCCTCTCCTCCACCCTCACCCACTTTGTGTCTGTCTGTGCCAGATTCAATCACTGGTTTGCCTTGAATAGAAATCAAAGGGAACTCATCAAATGGGCTATGAAACAGAGTACAGTACAACACAAGTACACGGTGATTAGGTCTGACTTGACTCTGAATTATTTTAAAAATAACCCAGTCCCTTCTGGGCTGTGTTCCACCTCCCCACAAAACCCTACTGAGTTTCCTTTTACTCTCAAGCCTTTTTCTCTGGGATTCATTCCTTTACCTCCAGGTTTTTTTCTTTCTTAAACAATCTCTGCCACCTTCTTTGAATCCCATTATTTAGATATTCCTCCATTCTTCATTTCACGGTTTCTTTACATTTCCCATCCAAAAGAAGACCTTCTTCTTTACCTCCCCCCAGGTCCCCTGTTTTCTGGAATTATGGATCAACCCAAGCTCCACATTTGCCTTCTGGGACAAATCTTGACTCTAGGCTTCTTGGAAAAAATCTGATTTTTTTTTTTTTTTTTTTTTTTTTTTTTTTTTTTTTTTTTTTTGGATACAGTTTTCTCAGGAAAAAAAACCAAGATCAAGTCAACAGAGGTTTCCAGCTATTATCTGCTGAGTTCTGAGTTGTCAATCTCAAGGCTGTGTGCATTGTTCTTTGAATATCATGTAGAGCACATTTTATAAGAGGCTTCTGGTTTCTGTGGGTGTCAGCTGAATTGTGAAAAGGTGAGGGAAGCAGGAGAGGAGAAGGTTGTCTTAAGCATTGAAATACTCACCTGCAGTGCTCTGTAGCCCACAATTCCTGTATACACTTTTAAATGCTGGGCATGAGGAGAGATGTATCTTATTTATTTATGTACGTGCTTTGGAAAGAAAAGCAACACAAAAGCAGTCACCACTGCAAAATAGGAGTGCTTCTGTTTTGCTGGACTTACAAAAGAGAAAATGCTTGGATCGATGTTCTGCTGTTGTATAATCAACAATGCATCACAATTCCGTATTGTTTTCTATAAAAATTCTCCGTTGCAGTTGACCATGAAATTACAGGAAAAGATGCCTATATTTTCTGTCACTTCTAAATGATAAAACCAATATGTAACCTCATCTTAGAAACAAAGCCTTAAGTAGATGGAATAGAAGGTTTGATGATAAGCTCTAATGACTTTAGTCCTTTGAATCCTACTTCAGGTGAGGGTAGTGAGTCACCTGGGGCAGAATTCTCAGCAGTAAAGAAGCAGAGGAAAACAAATCAGTAGTCTTCCTGCAGAGCAGTGGTCTAATCACATCTGACACCAATTAGCATCCTTGCTGATGGTCCCTATTAGGACATAGTTGAAGTCTGAATTACATGTCTGAACAGTGCAGTGGTCATTTTGCTGAGCAAAATTGAAATGGGCGTAAAACCAAGGACAAAAAAACCCGTCTTCATGAACATCAGCTTAAAACCTGCCCCTGAAATGGCCCTGTCCTGTTTTCTGTCACCATACTTTCAGCTGAAATTCCACTTCACCTGGTGTTACTCACTTGTTAGCAGTGAGTAATTTTCAGAGATGTGAAGTGTGAATCCACATCACTCAGAATTGAACTCAGCATCGAATGTGCTTGCCAGTTAGTCATTGCAAAAGAAGGGACACTCAGGTTCTCACTAAACATTTCCACCTTGCTTTTGCTGGTGTTATAAGCTACCAGAAGTATCCTTGCAGAAAAGAGCCATGATTTAAAACATGTGCTTTCCTGCTAAAAAAACATCTATTGAATTCCTGTAAATTTCACAAATATTGTGGAAGTATCAGGACTTACAATGTAGTGGGGTAAGGGAGAGGAAGTTACTGATTATATTTTCCCCAGCTAAAAATGTTTTGCTGTGTATTTTCAGTTTCCTGGAACTCACCAGGCAAAACCTGCTATGTTAACAAAGATCTACTGGACCTTTTTCAAGTTTAGCTGACTTAAAACCCAAGAATTTCTTGGCCTGTTTTACCTTATCAGGTCTTAAAACATAACTATGCACTGAAATTGTGTCAAGAGACACATATTGCTTAATTACAGAGAAGCATTTTGACAAAAAATACGTTTCCCATGCCTTCTTCAGTTCTTAATTGTTCCTGCCAATTCTCCACTACCATCTGTCATCAACTCCCATTTTTCTCTTCAGCTGAAATATGAGTGTAATACTGATTCCAAAATATCATAATAGAGTCTGTGTCCCCTTTGTACTGCATTTTCCTGCAGATAACTGCAGAGGATTGCAAATCTTGTTCAAGATTGCCAGTAGGTTTGTCAGTCTTCAGAGTCGAGAAGAAAAGCTCATCTGCTAGGATGACTCATGACAACCCCATCTTTGATCACTGGGACAGTTTTCAAATCATGTATGTCCCCTTCAGTTCCAGGGCATTTTCAGATCTCCTGGTTTTCAGTTGGATTTTGAAGCGCAGATAATGTTTTTCCTGGCCCAGGCATCATCAAATGTGGGAGAAGGTCACTCTTCTGTCTCAATTTTCTCTTTACGAGGGTATTTCCTTAGTGGTTTTCAGCCGCTTAATTTTTTTAAACAATGAGCCAGAAACAGATTCTGATCAGTAACAACCTTAAAATTCAGGATATTTTCTGTAGGAATAGAAATGATATAGTTCATGTAAGTTCAACTGTCCTTACTAGGGGTGTTTTTCCCCCATCTTCTTACTTGACATGAAACCTGTAAAATCTTTGCTGTGTGGATTGACTTGGGGGTAAGTAGGAGCTTCACTTGTACCTTGTCTCTCTGGGGGGGACACATCAGGCACAAGAGCACCTGGATCTCTTGGCCTGTCTCAGCCGATCAGAGATAACGAAATGAAAATGTCAGCTTAAAAGGAATGAGTGGCACATGGAAAACACAGCCCAGGTACATCTGGGACATGGTTTTGAAATGCAGCCAATCAGGAACGACTGAAGTTTGCTCCTGCTTGCTGACTGCAGGCAGTCTTCAGGGAAATAAGTCACATCTAGTCTTTCAATTAGTAGGACAAACTGTGCAGATGTAACACCGAAAAAATTCAGCCACTTTTCAGAAGAGGTCAGTAGAGTAAAAGAAATTAGTATGTCCAATGGTTTAACAGAATACCCAGGGAATTCTCTTCAAGGTGTGGTTGCACCAAAGGGGCGAGTTCTCCCTGGAATCACTAAGATGGCTTTTCTAAGGAAAGCTGTCCTCACTGGAGACTGAATCTCTCCAGCCATTTGTGATGTGCACTGTGACTGAAACAGAGCAAACCGTACAGGCTGAAGCTTTTCCATCCCAGAATGCCCAAACCCATGGATGGGAGATGGGCAGCTCAGGCAGAGCCTCTTGCCACCTCAGGCTCCAGCAGTGAAACACTCTGGTGCCAGGGTGATGTGTGGGGATGTGCCTGCTCACCAGCATGCCCACACTGTGCTGGTTATCAGGGCAAATTCTGGTTGTTGCTAAGATAGATTTGAAGTGAAACTGATGCATAGAAATGAAATGATTGATATCTTATTTCTCTGAGCCTAGCGGTGTGAACATTTGCTGTAAATTATATTTGTTACAGACCCAGAATCTTTTGGCAGTGACTCTGAGTTTGGATGGACTGGCTAAACAACTTGTTAAACAAATGGGTTTCAGTCTGCATTTTGCAAATTATTTTGATTATACCATGTAGTTTGCATGATTAATGAGTTTCAGAGTTTTATTATTTCTGTTATCTGACTGTACTTATTTATTCATGGAAATAAGTAACTTATTCCAGCAATATTATTAGATTTGAATGTAGGATATAATATTATTATCTTGTTTTCTAGACAGAGCTGTAGATTTCTACTTGTAAAGGTACCATGTCGTATTTAATGATTCAGCCAAATTATTCCTTACAAGTACTGTTGAAAATTTAGTTGTTAATCAAAGCTAACTTGGATAAAATGCAAATTTTGGAACAAATATACATGTACATATGGGCTCACACACCCCTTCCTGTCCTAGATACTGAATATGATTAGTAAATCAAGCTGCTGACATATCATTATTATCAAAAAACTGAGTTTCCATATAATGAGGCAGCAGCAAGTCAACGATAAAACCTGGTTTTTATTTTCATCTTCTCTGAAGTTTGCAATGAAATAGCAAAGAGCTGATTAAACTATAGAAACTGGTGATATATATTGCAACAATATAGCTGCAAAATATTTCAGGTAAACTAAAGGCATCAAAAGAAAAGAAATATTCCAAATATGCTGCAGCAAATTAAGTGAAGGAAAAATCCTGGAATTTAGTTTTGTTAAAAATGAGCTAAATAAGTTTCTTTTCTTCTAAACAGCATTTTTCTACCTGTCATTTGTAATCTGTGTCATTCTATTTGAGTGTTTCTTTGGGCTGCAGCAAATGAGTCTGCCTGCCAAATCTTACTTGAAACAGCAGCAGTAATGCTTGCCCTGCTCCTGGCCCATCTGAACTTTGCAGAGGTCACTGCCTGCATATCACACAGGCAAAATGGGCCATGCATTTATCCTTCAGATGCTGAGCTTCACAGTCCAATGGAGCTTAGGGTCTGTGCTCTGAATTACACACTTGAGGTGCCAGAATAAGCAGCTGCATGACGTGGTAACCCCAGCAGTGGGCTGCAGTAATCTCTGCAGTTGTCCCAGGGGGATTCAGCAGACCTGACTTACAGGAAGCTGCAGTTTTCAAGTCAGCAGCAGTGACCTGCTAGATTCCATGTGTGGACTTTTACCTCTTGGTCATTTCATATAAAGATGAGCTGAAAGGAGGGTAAAGTTCCAGTGTCATGTAGGGATGACAAGATATTAATTTCTTTCCGTGTTCATGATTTACTTCATGTTTGTAATAAATCCAGTGGGGTTGGGGACATCACTTTGTCCTACTGCAAGGTGGAAAGATAATGTAAGAAAGAGTCATAAGCTGCTAGAGGAGGGACCTGGGTCATGTCTGCAGCTAACTGCTGTGATCAGCAAAGGGACACATATCAAATCTCCCATACTGGCCTTGGCAACTGGGATCACAGCCTAAATAGTGGGGTTAAGGAGAGAATCAGAAGGAGGAGATGGTGTCAGGGATTCTTTATTTGAATACAAACAGAATCGTGCTTCTCTCTGGCAGGTTTCTAGATCTAGATTGTGCTGTATGATGTTAATACGCTGCCCAAGCCTAGCTGGGGGTGAATCAGTCACTAGGTGGGTCCCTGTGCACTACAGGGGAGCCAGAACCAACCCCCCACACCCCCCAGTGCTGAATATCAGGAACAGAAAGCTGGAAGTGTTTCAAAACCTGTGGATGCTTCATCTTTCCATTTCTGCCACTGATGTTTGAACCACAGATACCAGAACAAGCATTGCACAGCAGTGTCACAGCTGCAAATTGTCAGCAGCTCTCCCAGTGGGCCAGGTCATGACTGAAGGGTTTAGGTGTTAAAAGTCTCCATGCAGTACCTACTATCTCATTGTTTGATGTGAAATACACAATACAAATAAGGGAAAGAATAAGACAGGAGGGAATGATGTGACTTTATTGTTATTAACAGGAAAGAACCATATCAAGATTTGGCTAGTAAGTTTATCCTGGCTCTGATATGCATGTGAGGGCACACAGGAAAATGTGTATGGGAGGCAAAGTGTAAAGGGATTAAAAAAAAAAAGGAAGGAAGGAACAGTGTGGATGACAGAACACTTTAGAGGGAAAGTTAAAACAAGGGAGTAAAGTGGGAAATATAAAAAAACAGTACTGTATCAACCGTGTGCTGAGGCCATCAGAGTCATTACTGAGGTATCTTCACAAGTTTTTGTGATGCAGTGGAAACACTTTCTCATTCTACAAAACTGGATCAGATGCATAAACAGATTAAATGATTTGAAGAAGGCCAGTGACAGAGCTGACATTCATGACTAATATTAGGATGCTGAAACTCCAAACTCTACGTTCAAATGTGTGAGGTGGTAAATTCTAAAAGGAAGAGCATGTAAATTATTGTTTATTTTACTGTCCTCTCTGATTTGGGCCTTGGATATTTCAGACTGTGTGTAAATACTCCTAGATACCCACAAAGATCAATACATTTTTTTAGTTCTATATGTCTTGTATAACTTAACAGTTGAGAGAGATCACATTTAAAAAATTACTCAGAGCCCAAAATGTTTGGAGTATCTTAAACATTTAATCAGCAATATGAGAGCTATGTTCATTTGCTTTCAAATTGGAATCATACATTCAACACCATTGGGAATTCTCTCTCTCACATCTTTTGAAAACCTACAGTGACTATCAAGAAGTTATCTAGACTCAAATATAAATAACTCCAAACATGAATCATCACTTGGCACTGTCAGCTAAGCTGTCTGCAGGTAAAAGTTGGAACACAAACCATTGGTCAACACAGCACAGCCCAATGCCAGTCATGCTTCACTGAACTGAATTTACCAGGGCGTGTTTGCTGTGTTACAATGCCTCAAACTGGAGTTCACTGAGTGCTGTAAATGTGCCTTTAGGCTCCTGTGAGCTAAAATCCCTTGAAAATGGGATGAAGAGACAGACTTTCTAAAATAAAAGGGAAATAACTGGTGGGATGTTCAGCAGGAGGTATCATACATCACAAATCACGGTAACTCTCTACAGGCCCAGAAACATCTTTAACCTGTAAATATTTGATAATTTTACTCTAAGTAACTTCAACATTGATTTCTGTGCTTAAGATAAAGACATTCACAGAGGATTCACACATGACCTTATTTGTTAGGAAAGTAACAGAAATCTTTCTTTAGAAGATTTTGTCAAGTCTTCAAACCCAATGAAAGTCAGATAATGCTGTCCTTTTTCATAGTTGCAAAATACACATCTTCAGTAACAGGGCAAGTCACAATTCACTCTCAGCATTAAACAAGGTTTCCTACAGAGATGACATAATAAAGGCAACATCCCAGACTTCTTTCTGGAGAGTTTAAACAAACTAGAATATATGAAAAAGACTGAAGAGTCAGTAGTGGATTTTTAAGTCAGGAACAAACTAAGTCCTCCTCAAAAAAAAGAATTTTCTCCAAGCATAAACATGAAATAACTTTTAATAAAAATATGGCATATGAAAATCATCATTGTGAAAGGAGCAGCCAGCTTGAAAGTCTGTATTTCCTTTATTTGATAAGCACTCTCAATGACTTTTCAGTGAACACGGATATTTCATACAGAAATGACATTTAAAATAAATCAAGATAAAGACTTGGATTTCACTTTTAAAGTATTTAACGTTATAAAACTGGAGAATATTATAGAATAATATTTCAGTTTGAATATATAACAAAGCACAGAACACCTTAAATGTGCTTACAGATTTTGAATTCTGAGGCTGAACTAGGCCATAGGAAATGTAATGATCTAATTCATATTTTTGTTGGCTTAGGAAAGTAGTGTGCAAAAATTAAGGGGTTTTAGGTTAATTTTGTGCTGTGTGGTTAAATATGCAACAATTTTATCCAGTATATTTTATGTTGTCTTTCTTTTTCTAGAATGAAACATATCTTTTTCTAGAATGAAACGTATCTTTTTCTANTGTGGTTAAATATGCAACAATTTTTTCCAGAATATTTTATGTCGTCTTTCTTTTTCTGATATGTTAAAGAAAATAATAAACAGTTATGATTTACCTAAAATTTCCTTTCCATTTTTCACATGAATCTCTTTAATAAAAAAGAAAGAACAAACAAACAAACCAACACAACAACAAAAAAAACCCAGCTCCTTTCCCAGCTTTAATTTTAATCTCATGGAAAGGGGCATTCCTCAGAGGAGATTACTTCTCACCTGGAGCTGCAGCAGGTCCTTTGTGCTCCTCAGGTCAGCCCCAGAGCCCTGAGAAAGCCGCTCCCACAACCCCTGGCTTTTTGTAAAGGAATAGATTGCACAAAGCAATAGATATTTCAATAGTGCTGTGGCCCCGGTAGAACCAACCGCTTCCCTCTGCAGCTAAAAAACATTTTTATTTGGGGAGTACTCATAAAACCTCTGTTAGCAGCAGTTGGAAAGTCACTGCTCTCAACTTGTCTTCTTGAAGAAATGTTGCTGTGAAAGAAACCTGTGGAGGGAAATAGTAAAATTATTTTTCTCTTTCAGTTTGACATGCAGGTGTCATAAAAAATCTGAATTATAGCTTCCCAACTGCACACAAACAGAATTAGTTGCTGTCATCATGCAAATCTTGACATGAGAACAAAAGAGCCCTTTAGTCTTTTATGAAGCTGTAGAAAGGTGATTGTTTTTCTTTTAGTTGTCAGAGATTGTTAGTGAATGGCTATAATGTTAATTCCATTTCTAGGATGAACTCAACCGTATTTAATATTTAAAGGGAATAAAATAGCAAGGCAACAGTTGAATGAATAATTACCACAAATAATTTAATTCCCATTCACTTTGTTTTCTGTTTGTACTTCCAACTGTGAATGGATGCCAAACCCTCAAATATAATTGTATTAATTCTTGTTTTACATATTTCTCCAGCAAATAATTTCTTGGGTTGTTATTTGTTGAAAATATTGAAATGGGTGATATTGCAATCAGGTTAATTACATGTCATGTTTTTTTTTTTTTCCCCCAATTGAGTGTTATACACAGGTAACCAAAATAAGTTACATATGGAGAAAAAAATACAGTAACACTTGTATGTTAGGTTATTGCAGATAAATGAGTTTAAGCTTGATTTTCTCTATGTTCCAGTTGCAAAGCAAGACAAAAAAAAAAGAAAAAAAGCCCTATGACTGTATCCATGCCTGTGCTCCCTGGTTAATGCAGATTTCTTTCTGGCAGGATCACCTGGGTGAGATTCACAAGTGCTGTGAATCTCCACGTGTCTTGTTCCTACTCTAAACTTAACATCAACCATATTTATTTTGTAAATTTAAGGCTGACATTTCCTTTGGTAAGCTGCAGTGTTGGAGTGTATCAGTCACACTGAACAGAATGAGTATTATAGACATATTTCACATATTTCCATAAACAACAAGAAGGAAGCTTGTGACTGCAGAAAAGCAGAGTTTAAAAAATCAGTCTCAACAGAGGAGTAGCAGCACCATGGAATTGTAGAAACAGACCTAACAGGTGGGAGCTGAAGCAGGGAGAGAATAGAAGGAGTGAAACACGTTCATGCCCAGGTTCTCTTTCTGGTGCAGAACTGGAAAAACAGATTATGTCTTTTTCACTGGTGGAGGTATAGTTCTTTGTATTGGTCTAGTTATTAAAAAAAAAAAAAAAAAAAAAAGACTAATTTACAGCATTCAGCTGTAAATTTTACTCCTCAATATGTTGAATAAACACCATTGCAGTAATACTACTAGGTATAAAGCTGCCCACATTTAGCAATGCAATTCTGGCTTTCCTGAATTGGTGTCAACTCTGAAAATAATCACCTTGCTCAGGTTTTGTGTTTTGTTTTTATTAATCCTGATCATTGCAATTAAGACTCCAGCATAGTCCTCAGGTAAAATTGCTAAGACATTACCCTTTTATTTCTCCTTTTCATTTGATTATGGTTATTTCTCTTCCCCCAGAAAAAAAAAAAATGGACACAAAATATTTTTTTAAACTTTTGAGTTCAGGAAAAATAAGGTAATTGCACTTTTCACTGCAATTTAAAATGACGCAAAAGATGACTTTCCTGATGTGAAACTACAGCAGGTGGGTTCAGGAGACAGGAATGCACCATGATGACACTTTGAGCTGAGCAAAGATCCTGAGAGTTCTGTTAAATACTGATCAGATTGCTCATTGTTCCGAGCCTTGCAAACATATGTGTATGTACAGTTGGAGCCAGTATGACATTTCAAAGTAATATTTTTTCCTTCAACCTTTGAAGAGAAACACAAGTGTGAAAGAGAAGAGCAATGGGTCCACTGGAAGAGAAGTTATACCAGGTGCATTTAAAGTTGTGGGAAGACTGTTGAATTATAAAAGCTGACTGAGGAATGTGCCTAGGTATCAAAAATATGTCTTTATGTTATGAAACCCCCTTTTTTTCTCATGCCTTTTACTGAAGAACGGGGTAGTAATTCTTTCAAAATAAGTTTAGGGCTGCATTTGAGCACACAGAATGATTTCTCCCATGTGTCTGTTGCTTCTGTTCCTTACTGAATGCTATGAATGCTAATTTTCTGTCAGATCTCTAACTGAGTCTGAAAAAAAAAAAAAAAAAAAAAAAAAAAAGGTCTAGGATTAAAGAAAGCCCTCTACTATTATTTTTTTTAAACTGGGTTAAGTAATTTTCATTTCATTGACATGGAGATGAGAGAGTGCAAGTTTCTAGATGACACCAAAATGAGGGTAAGGATTGATGTGCCTGAGGACAGAGCTGCTGTGCAGATGGACCTGAAGAGCCTGGGAGAATGGGAAACTGATGAAATTCAGCGAAATTCAGCAAGGGCTGTCTCAGAACAGGAAAAGAGTTGCTAAAGTGGAGTAAGTTCATCAGAGGGCCGCCAAGATGGTCTGGGAGCACTTGACCCATGAGGGGCTGAGGGAGCTGGGAGCCTGCAGAAGACTCAGCTCTGGAGGAGATCAGTGGCCTGGAGCCTTGGGGACGTCAGGGTTGGGTCACCTGCACAGAAGTGCATGGCAGGAAGAACAGCAGTGGGAATGTGTTGAAACAGGAGAGGTCCAGACTGGAAATAGGGAAAAAGCTTTGAAATCCTGAGGCACTGGAAGTTTCCCCAAAGAGGTCGAGCAGTCTGTGTTCTTGGAGGTTTTTAATATGAGGCTAGTTAAACCCTGAGAAACCCAGGCTGGCCTCAGAGCTGTCCCTGTTTTGAGCATAAGGTTGGGCTGCAGATCTCCTGAGGTCCCTTCCAGCCTGAAATATCTTGTGATCCTCTGACTCTGACCAAACCAAGTGACTGATCATATCTGTGAGGAAAAAAAAAAATTAAAAAATGTTATCCAAGTATGATGTGGAAATGAGCACGCAGGGGCAAAAGCTCATGAGCTTCACTGACCTGAAACCAGAGCAGCATATCTTAGTGCAAGTAAAGTTATTATATCTTAAAGGTGATGCTTGGACTAGCAGAACAGCATTATGGTGTGAAAAACTATTCATCTTTGAAGGGTCAACTGACAAAACTCTCTAGTTTTGAACAATTGCAAAAATTTTAGATCCTTTAGATAGATTAACATGCACTTAAAAAGAGATCTTGTTTGAAAACTTTGAAGAGACTCCACCTTTAATAATGGCAGAGTTGTTGTTTTTAACAAGACAAAACCAGTTAAACATCTCTGACAAAAGTAGTTTTAAAAATTGTCTTACTGTGATAGGAAAAAGAAAAGTTGAGATGATGGTGGTGTGTGGTGTCGACTCCCATATTAGTAGGGGCCATTTAACTAAACCTACAGGTTTGTCTTACGCTGTTTATCAAAAATTGCTGGCTGATTTCTACTCCTCATGCTCTCATAATGCAACAAATAATTTCAAGTCTCTTTCTTGTAATTACTTGCATACAGACTTGGAAGCAAGATATTTTACTAATATAAGAAATATCAGTGCTTTTACTAGGCGAGGCAAAAGTGGTTTTTGATTATTCCTTTTCCTCCTCTTTAGACCACATGCCAAAATCATGCCTAGTTGCAGTTACAGCAATTGTTCACTTATATTTTATTCTGTTATGAGAACTTCTGGAGGCTACAGAGTAAAAGGTAAAACACTGGTAAAACTATTAAGTGAGCCTGGTAATTCACACCCCATGTTGCTTTATTAAATAAAGCAACACAGTACAAAGGCAGGGAGAGACTCTCTACTGAAAAAGTTGATTGGTTGCTTTATCTTGTGCCAGAATGAATATGACTTCACCATATTTAACAATGTTAACAAATCTTTTCTAAGAAGCAAATGCCAACCTCGAATTTATGGTTTCACCCTTTAACCTCCAATCATATCAAGAATAACAGCATATTTCACATTTTCTTCTCTGGTCCCAGATAAGTAATAATTGCCAACAAGAATCATTAAACAAGTTAAAGCATTTAACTTCATTATAGTAATTCTTGTTAGTCAGGCACGTCGTGCCATTATCAGACCTTTTACATCAGTAGAAACAATTGATAAATCTGTAATAATTCTGTGTCTCAAGGATTGGATAATGATCCCTTGTAATTCTCTGACATGGCACACACAAAGTGCTGCTTTTCAGTGTGTAATTTCTCATTTCAGAGAACGTTAACCAGACTGAAAAAAAAAAAAAAAAAGCCCAACCTGCTTTCATACAATCTGTTCAGTGGAATGTAAATGAATGTGGGGAACAGTTCCTTAATAAATGAGCCGCCATTGTGATTATTTTCAGTAACATTTGCTGTACTTAATGGTACCATCCATCTAAGGATTTCTACATTTATCCTGTTTATAGGATGGTTAAAACCTTTATGAAGGAATCATTAATTTCCTTCCAAATGTCACTGACTTTGAAAGCTTTGATCATTCCAAGATTAGCCCAGCCCCTGTCATCAGCAGTCTCTGATGAGTTCAGACTGATTTGCTTTGTACATCAAAGGCATAAAAGGACCACTCCAAGTCTCAGTCTTTTTGGTTACACTTTTGAAGTCTCCTGAATACACATGAGCCATTTATTTCCAGGAGAGTGAGAAGCTGAGGACCATTGTGCAGATGGTGGACAATGTGCATCTGAACTTACCTTGCCTTTCATCAGAGACACAGACTGCCCCAGGAGGTCCCCATGGGTGAAATTAATGGTTCATAACCATAAGGATACTCATTAACATTTTAAAAGGGAAAAAGTTCCTCAGACATCCTGGTATAGGATAGTCCCAATTTCACCCCTTGTTTTGCAAGGTGACAAAATACATGCAAATGCAAAGCTGGTATGTTTTACTTGTTGAAGTCTGTGAACAAATTCCACGTGCTACACAGAGCTGAGAAGGGCCAACCTCTTCATTGCAGGGATTTTTATCCAAGTTTTCCATCTTGTTTCCTCTTTCAAATTTTACTGCATTTGTATTTTCAAAGTATGTATAGAGAAGAAAAACAAACGAAAAAAAAAGCCCCAAATATACCCCCAGGTATTTAATTACATTTTAAATAGTAGTTATCTTTATGTGAAATGTGAATTGCAAAGCTCTTTGAATTACCTGTTTTATCCTTCAAGCCAGCCTATAAATAAGGTGCAGTTTTGCTCTAGGTTTTGTCATAAAGTATTTATTTTAAAAAGTTTTTTAAAAGCTTCCTTTTCCAGAATTACTACGTACATTGTTCTGCAGTTGTAATCCCATAGGTTTATAAAACAAGTGTCTGAGTCAAGATTTTCAAAAGTGATGCTTAAAATTAGCATCTTGAATGTCTATTATAGGTCCTAATAGGCACTTTGATTTTCTAGAATTGCTGAGCAGTTTCCTTTAAAGAGGCCTCATTCAATAATGAGGTAATTAAATAAGAGCTTGAAAGGTTTTAAGACACATAAAAAGGTAACGACATATTTTATATGGTTGATACATCATAAGGCAGCAATAGTAAGACCATGTTGGGCCTCACAAAATAGAACTGCCCGTAATAATGACAAGTGACAGAAAAATGTGAAGTGTGGGGCAGAAAATAACAGTAGAATCTGTAGAAGTCTGGAAGGTTTTGGTGTCAGTGGCCAAGGGTTTTGTGAACCAGTGCGTATGAGAAATGGCTCCAATGTTTGTTCGGATACGTGGAGACATCAAGTGACAAATAGGTGAAGGTCTCTCTCTTACACAGTACAGATTGCATTTGGGATGCTCTACAAATAGCTGTTTAAAAATTAACAGTCAGTTTGACTCCAGCATTGTGCATGGGCTATTTAACAGTCTTTAGAGAACTGGGAAAAAAAACCCACAAGGTAGAGGATTACTGAAAATGGCTGAAAGAGTGTTAATTAGAGTCAATGGGATGAAAGTGAGAAAAAATGCACACAGTGAATGTAAAATTCAGATGAGTGTTACAGCAGGGAATAGTGCCACACTGAGACCTTCATGTGACAGTCAGCCTGAATTCTTAGACAGTACAAACACAGATTCAGTCATGGGTGTCTGTTCTCATGAAGATTTTAGACTTTGTGTAAAATGAGCCAACCTTTGAAGACAAAAAAGGAAGGAAGGGCAGAAAGAGGGAGTGTGATGGGACTGGTGCTGTGGAAGGTGGGGAAGGTAAAAGCTGGCAGGAGTCTCTCACTGCCATCATTCACTGTTGTCCTGAGTGTCCAGCTGAGAATCTCATTCTAGCGATATAAAGGTGGATTAAGTTACCTATTTGGCCATTGCCAACTCTTAATTTTATATTATTTTCACATGCAACTCTCCAAATGGAAATAGAAGTGGTGAAGAGAGCAATTAATGTTTTTCTGAGTTTTTTTTTTTGTTTTCCACATTAACTAAAGTCTTTTCAGCCAGAGCACAGATGGCCCTGTGGCAGTCTCCTAACAGTGCTCTGCAGTCTTCACTCCCATGGGCCAAATTGTGCTGCTTGAAAAGCCCCTTTTCCAAAGGCAGCACTGGCACTGGATTGTAGTAGCTCTCTGGAGTGCCAATGCATGTCTGGGATGCTTCATAATAGTGAAATTTTAGGACAATTCTTTTTTTTTTTTTTTTTTTTTTTTTTTAAATCAAGAATTAAAGTAAACTTTTTGCTGCATTTACTGTTCAGTGGAATATTACTGTAAATACAAGTTTGGTAATTTTAAGTGCAGTGCCTGCTTCTCCTCAATGAGGATCCCATCTTAGAGTTATGGTGGGTTAATTTTATAACAACAGTTATAAATACTATATGCATCTATAATACTAAAACTAAAAAGTTAATAGATTCAAAGTAAAATTATTACCATTACTCACCTCCAGGTTTATTCCTAGGAGTCACAGACACTTTAGAAAATATCTTTGGAATAGAGCTTTGGGAACTTATTTTTCAATTCTTCAAATTTTCAGTTCCAAATATCTAAAAAAGACAAATGCAGGAAGATTATGGGGGGCGGGGGTGGAGGGGAAGCATTCTGTGCCTCCAAGTGCTGTTTTTGGTTTGGAATCTTTTTCTAAGCTGTGTTGTCACAGCTGAGGTCATACTGTGGTGCTGAGAGGGTTCTGTCGAGTCAGAGTAAAGTGGCTGCCTTTCACAGATATCTTAATTTACATCTTTACCCAGTGACATAGGTGATTTGCATCATCATTTTCTGTCTCTCTGTGCATGTGTGTGTGTGATCTCTATAGGACGAAAAATGTTGCAAAGCTGTGGGAATTTTCTGGCACAGATGCATTTAGAGAGTGAGAGTTGCTCTGCATTGTTTAAAGCAAGACATTTTTTGATTGTTTCCATGATGATTGGATGCATCATTAACCCCTTTATTGTTGATGTCCTACAGAGACCTGATATGTAGTCTTATTTATTTTAAAAGACATTTCTTTGTTACTTAGCTGGTGATTAAAAGTAAATTAAAAGATGGCAATGGCAGACTATTGTTGTTCATTAGCAGATCTAAAACCCTAATCATCTAGTAAGGGACTAATTTTCACATAATTTTAAAAACAATAAGTATGCTGGTGTAGAAATTATTTGTGCTACTTCTAGCATTTAATTAACCAAATCACCAGAGAGGGAGAGTGTGAGAGTGATTATTTTCTATTAATCGAACTGAGAAATCTAAAGCAGAAATCCCAGTCAAAGCTCTTAATAATATTCCTTATAACAAGAAGATGAGTTTGAACTTCAAGTGCTGAAGGATATTGAAAATTCTTACAGGGGAGTGTGGGAAGGGCAAAGGCAAGACCAAGGTGAACAAAACACTCATTCATAATTTAGCAGAGACAAAAGATGAATTATGCTGCAGGAGGCAGTGATGGATATACAAGGACCCAGCCACAATTTGCAGAGCCTCTGAAAAGAAACATTTCTAAAGAAATATTAATTAAAATTCGTTGGAAACTGACCTTTAATTCTCAACTTTCATGAAAATTTCTTCAGTTCAGGAAGAGCAAAACCTCGAATTTGTTGATTCAAATAATGCTTCAGTTCTCAATATTAGTTGTTGCTAGTGTTAATGATCCTCTTTTTTCTCCATTTTCAGGTTTTTATCTGGCAAATAGTTGTTCCTTTGGGGAAATAAAACAGTGATTGTTAAGGTTGAAGTCCTACACCTCCCTCACACATTTCCAGAGTACCTGGCAGGTAGGATTGATCACCACAGAAGGTATCAGAGAACTCTCACTCCTAAGGAGGAAATACCTTCTCTTGAAGAAGCTGGTGTTACTGCAGAAGCTTTGGAATAAAGGCATAACAAGACAAGGATTTAATATGCTTTTAAAGCTGTCATTAATGTATTTCCACTATGAACATTTTTAAGAAAAGAAAATGCTCACACTGAATTTTTTGATAAGAAAGCAATTCTTTAGCTGCAGTGAAGGAGCAAAATCCTGAAAGCTGACACTGTGCCTCTGTGTATCACAAAAACTCTAACACTTCCAACCACAGCCCCCTGATTAAATAATTAAAGGATAATTAAATCCTTCTCAACTGTTATAAAATATGTTGTGGAACTCAGCCATTCACTCAACTTTCTGTCTCACTTTAAACAAGATATAAATGTGTTAGAACTTGAAGGTTAGATGCAGAAATACACCTCTGTGGTCCTAGTGCTGAACACAGCACAGTGTGGGGGCTCTCTCAGGAGCAGGAACTCTTGTAAAGGAGAGAAAGGCTTTCTGAGCTCTGCATCTTTACTAGCAGTGTTTCTGTTTCTTCCGTGATCCTGGCTTGCTGGTCCTTTCTAGAAGATGACTAGGAAGTTACTGAAAATGAACAAAATGGGCAGAAATCATGTGTGAGCAAATAGACTCCTCCAGTCAAGTGAATAATAACTGATAGTGTTGGCCCAGTTCTACTGCTGTGGATGTAGTGAGAGAAAAAATAAGTAGAAAAAAAATAAACTGAGAAGCTGAGAATTTTCTCTGGAGCAATACAAAGAAATCTCTAGTGTGATCCTCCCTTGTGTGTAATTCCCTACATGTTGCTGCTGACAGTGGATTTCAGTTATAAATATTGTATCATCTGTTCTCCTCTGCTCTCTCAAATAACTGCATCTGTTTAGTTTTACTTCATTTGTTCTTTATAATTTTCTTGGTTAATGATTTCATCATCTTTTAATAGGTTAAAGTTTGCATAAGTAGATTTACCTGTATTTTCATATATCTTGTTACTGGATCTTATTTTTGCTTTGTTTGTTATGAGCATCAAAAATTAATGTGAATTAATTTTTGGCTATAAAAGAAATTTATTAGAGAAGCAAATACTGATTGTATTAACTTTGGCTTCATCCTAACACTACTGTAGGATCTTTAAATGCCTGTCAATTTCCTTTCCTTGGTAATCACAGAGTATATTTATTTTTATTTATTGAAGCTATCTGAAAGGAGTGGTTAGTGCTTGGCTTTAAATGACTTTTATATAAAAGTAACAGGCTGAGTCAGTAAAGAAAAAAATTACCAGATGGTAACCTGAGTATGGGATAGAGATAAATGTGAATCCAAAATGAGGAATGTCCCAAATAATGAGGGTCATTTGAGAGTAAGATGGTGTGTGCACTTTGTGGCCATGAATAATGCATGCATGTACCTCCTCCAGTAATCATGATGCATGAGTTCTCTGTCGAAACCATCACGGGATCAGTTATGCAGGGGAATCAAGTGCTTTAGGTGCCTTAATTATTTAGATTATGTATCTGAGAGAAGAAAAATGTTTGAATATCATATTCCTGCTTTTTGTCTTGGTGTCAAGGAAGGAGAAGGGTGAGCTGGGGACAAAATCCTCTGTGAGCTTCCCAGGCACAGTGCTGTCATGGCAAAGATTATTCTCTTGATTCCTCTTATCCTTTTTACCCTCCTAGATGGCAAATTCTTCAGCTCTGCAAATGAGTGAACTCAAGTTCAAGTTGGTAAGAACATCCTATCCCACCTCAAAGAAACTGTGAAAGTCAATCTGTCCCACCTCTTATTCACAGTGTGAAAAGTTACACATGGAATTGCCACGGGGGAATCTCTCTCCAAAAGAACAAATCACAGCATTTTCCCTTCTGGGGTTACCCACTTTCTTTGCCCTGAAATAAAGCCGAGAAAAAAGATGTTCCTCTCCTTAATTTTAATTTCTAACCCTGGTAACAGCAAGAGGTGCTGAAACACAAGGCAGCTGAATCAATGAGAAGGAAAATGCTGGTGCTATCGAAGTGATTTGCCATGGGAGATTTGCTGCAACACGAATGCTGCTTAGAGCTCAGCCCCTGAGGTTGTTGATTCTGCAGAAATCTCAGGTACAAGCCCTTACTGATTGTTCCTCTTACGCTTGCTTAAGCCAAACAGCCAACATTCAGGCCCTCCTGGAAACAGAAATCAACCTCTTGCTGACTTTGCTACTTGGAACAATAACTGTCTCCGAGGCACCTTTGCCCCCATTGTCCCCTGTAACCTCTGCACTCTGGTTTTTCCTCTTTCGCAGGCAGATGTAATTGCGTTGTTCTCTTCTAGGGATGCTCAGCAGAAGTGTAGGAACAGGCTGAAGTGGTTTGTAGAATCCCTTGCAAACTGAGCAAATTATTTACCTATTTTCAAAAAATGAATGCTCTCATCTTGCTCAGAGCTCACTCCCAAAGATCTCACTAAATAAGTAAGGCTTCCCTAAGGAAAATCTCCCACACAGGACTTTAGCAACATGCTCAGTCTAGAGCTGGTTTTGTTCAAATTCTTCCTCAAAATTATTAGCCATTTGGGAGCACTAAGCATGTCACTAAGAAATACTAAATATCTGTTGCTAGTTCTCTTTTCTCAGGTAAACTTATGTTAGAGAAATTTTTGTTAGTGCGTTCACAGAAGGTGATGAGTTCATTCCCACCCAGGTGAACCTGTCTGGGTGCTGAGGAGTTCTGCATCTGGTGGTGGACAGTGACCAGATCTGCCTCTTCCCAGGAGCTTTGGATTCCTCCTGGTGTTGCAACGAGCTCAGGCTTAGCAGCGGACAAGCTCTAATGATCAAACGCAGTTACTGACAACACAAATTTACGTAATGGAAAACAGTTACAAAAGTTAAAGAACAAATGGCAGCAGTAAGATTACAGTGAGCCATACCAATCATATTTGTGGCCATAAAACCCCAGCTGAATTGCAGGGTTGGCTAATTGCCTTGTGCAGCCTCTCCCCTTTGGCTGGCTGTGCACTGAGTTACAGCTCCCCTGCTCTGACCATTAGCCACGGCTGTTAAACTGTCTGAGGGTTAAATATGAGACCAGCTCACAGAATCTGCTATAGGCAGCTTATTTTTTTTTTCCTATCTCAGTAGGGTGTGAGGTTTTTCCCTTTCTCTCATGCCCTTCAGTCACTCAGACTGAGTGTGTGACGTAGAATACTGAAGTGGGAACTACAGCTTTTCCTCTCCTCTTCTTCTGTCCTCTCACTTTATTACCATTTCTATTAAGTGTGTTAACACTTTGTTTGCTTTAGACTTCAAACTCCAGTCTTCTGTTGCAGCTTTTGGAGACACATTTTGGTTAAGCCTTATATCTCATATCCTAAGAAATATTAAATATATTAAATATATTATGCCCTGCTTAATAGATTCTTTCCCTTTGAGCATCATGTAGAAACAAAACAGATGGCAAATCTGGGAACAGGATGTTTCTCTTGGGTAATACTTTGCTTCAAATTCACTGTTAATATTAGGGTCCCTGGTGATGAGCCTGCCTTTTTTAGAGTACAAGGACGAGTTATCCTTAGAAATAATAGCGGGAAAATTACAAAGACTCTAAGAGGAAAAATTTCTCTGTACATTTTATTTAAAGCCTGTTGGACTCATGCCATGGGGATAAGTTGCGACTGAAATTTTAAGAAGTCTGGATCATTTCAGGTTACTTGCAGTTCTTACTAAAATAACAGCAATATAATTGATTGGTTTGGAGCCTTCACTGACCACAAAAAGAGTCAGGAAAGCATTTTCCTCTCATTTGCACAATAACATAATTGGCTTAGGGCATTGGTGGAGAGGGATCATCCCCACACAAGACAACAGGTGGCAAACTGAGATGGGGCTGAAGGGACAAGTGGACTAAGCTGATGTCCTATGCTGATGTTTTACTCTTGCCTCAGTATCAGAAGAGCTGAATTGAAATTCTGGGGTTTTTAATTTGTTTGTGAAACTCAGAAAAAATCACCCCCATCTCTGACTGCTTCCTGAGCACCATAATCTAAACTCCTTTGGAGTACCAGGAGTTCTAAGGTCTGTCCTTCTCTGCTGCTCTGGAAAACTCAGGAATTAAATAATAAATAAATAAATTCATTCATTCATTAATTCATTCACTCCTCTGTCACTCAGCAGGGAACAGGAGCAGGGCAGTGCCACTGCAACATGCTGCTGGTGTGCACTCACCTGCACAGGCCTGAGAATGCATCTAAAACATGCACTGCAGGTGCAGTCATCTCAGATGACTTCTAAGACACTGCAGAGATAAAGATCCCACATTAAACTTGGTTGGCATCTGCATTAAAATAATTCTGAGCACTGATGGTCTTATCTGTGGATTCTGCACAGTTGAGAAGTAGGACATTAGAACCTCAGGCTTCCAGGAACATCAGTTCGTAGGAAACTCCCAACTGGCTGCTTAGGCAATACTCTTAGGTGTTCCAGGGGAAAGGGTTTTCTAATATGGCTGGAGGTGTGAATGAAGAAGTAAATCTGCTACATCACCTAATTAAATTCTGTAGACCACATGCAGCTGAATCAAGGAAGCTCTATAATGTATGCAATAATATTTAAATGCAAAAAATACCCCATTTTCCTCACACTGAGGAAAGTCTGAATCTTATTTCAACCTTGTATTGCATATTCTTCGTTCTTCTCTCAGTTGCTTTGAATTTAGAAAATGTAGTTGACCCAGACAAAATCTGCCAGACTCCTGTACATACAAACGGCTGCTCTGCCTGGCCCTGAGTGCAGCACCTGGCATGGAACACCTTCCACCTTCCAGCTGCCCACAGCCTCCTGCATCTCCTCTGACTGCCCTCATTCCTCATGTTGGTTCCAGGAGTCCCTCTCCAGCTATCCCACTGCTGCCGTGGCCAGGAGCTGACAAACAGCTGAACTGGTGCACAAGCTCTGAATGAGCACAAACCTGGACTTGATGGCACTTGCAAAAGAATTCAAAGGACAGGGAAGACTTTGTTCAAGTGCTGACGTGTCTTTGTAAGGGCAGCAAAGCAATTTTCCCTCCCTGCAATCTAATCAACCAAAAAATAACCAAACTAGAATTATAAACCAAAACTACAGCTGAAATAAATGTTCCGTGGCTTGCATACCACTATTTATTTGCTTTAAACTCCAAAGCATGCTTTTTCAAACACCTTTTTGGATAGTCCAGCATTATGGTACAGCAATTTAGAAAAATCCAAAAGGGAGGATGTATTAATGGTTTTGAGGCTAGTGACACGTTTGGTCTATAGGGTTGTGTCAGGCTGCTGTTAGCACTTTGTCCTGCACCATTGAACACGTCCTTCATGCCAAGGCCCAAACTCCCAGCCCACTGCTGCTTCTGTTGATACTGTCATGTAAAAGGCTTTGCTCAAGATCATGCCAGAATGATGCAGGAGACATAAGGAGATGAGTGTTTAAACTGAGGTGTACATCACCCAAAATCATATAGAGCAAAGAAAAAAAGCAAATTTCAAAATTCCTCTATTGACTGTGGTTTATACAGTACATTATCGAGACAAGGTTTCTGTTTCACAGGGATAATGAGAAACACAGTGTTATTAATTTTTCATCAGCATGCATTTTTTGAAAGTGCAAACAGACTTTTCAGTATATATATATATAAACTGCCCTATCTTCATTTGCTTTTCATCTTCATTCTTAACCTTCTTAACAAAAAAAGAAATAGGAGTTCCTAATTTAAAATTTAAATGGAGTGTCATACACTTGAGGTTAAGATCTAGTAGGTTTGCGTGACTGAGGTAGGTCTCTATGAGCCTGTATTAGGTGCTAATGGCAATCATCACTAGAGGCATTTAGGCATCTAAATCTCTTTGATACATCTGTTTGTATGTCTTTAAAGTATTGAGCATGAATTTCATTAGAATAAGTGACACCATCTTAATTGTCTGTTATTGAGGGCATTTTTAAGGTAGGGTTATTCAAATAATTTAACACAAGCTTTTCACCAAGCTTGATAACAGAGCTGTCATTATTAATCTCATGCAGTTCTTTATCCTTTCCTCTATTTCTTGGCTATGAAAGAAAATTTCAGTGGTACTGCCAAAAGCTGAATTCCTTGAATATCCTTGAATCTCTAATATCAATATTATTTCTCATGTCATAAGCTCATTGTGGTTTTAATTCGAATCATGTGTCAATAGCAATTAAAAAAAATTAATTGATTGTTCTCAAGATACATCTAGAGACACTGTGAAATTTCCATTGTTTTGGCAATTCTTTGGTATTGAGAATGTCATAGTAGCTGATGGTACAATTAAAAGAGCTGGTTTGTTATCCTATGAGTGTCTGAGGATCAGTTTCATTTGTCACACAAAAGAGTCAATCCACCTGTGGTGGAACTGAGCTTTGGACCATGACTCTTGCAGCTGTATAACGTGATGCTTTTTCAAATCATCAGCCTTGGGTACAGGTTACAAAATAAAAAGGTACCTTCTTATAGTTGCTCTTTATAAGAAAACCTGTAGTCCTTCAGTCGTAATCTCATGTCCAAAAACATCATGACCTTTTTATCACAATTTCCTCTGATTTTAATGATCAGAAAACCTGAACATAACATTTGCACTGAGCTTCTGCAAAACACATGGGTTACAGAATAAGATATTCAGTCCCTCTGAAGGGATGTATCATTATTATGGTGCTGAGGAGAGAGGATAAATAAGCCAATAAAAGGGAAAAGAGAAGATGATATTTCCCCTTAGAGGCTATAGTTGGTCAGGTTCAAATTTGCAAGCAAATGTGCAGGGTTCTGTTCACTAAGCCCCTCTGGAGCAGGACTGCAGCTTTCTATTTTGTCACGTCAGAATAGATGTTAGGCAGACTTGCCTGAATACAATGCACGTGTCCTTTCAGATATTCCATCTATCTGTCATTTCAGTTCGGGTTTGGATGGCTGACTTTTGATTATTGCACAGGTCTGATGTGTGCTTGTAAGAACTACACAAACAGCCTCATTCCTCCTTGCAGGGACTGTCAGCTCCGTGCCCAGTGTGTGCTGCTGGCGTGCTTCAAGTCAGTGGGCACAGCAAAGAGTTCATTAGGAGTTTTGTAAACTACTTCTGTAAGTTTCAACTCCCCCAGCCATGATAATGTGACCTGGTTTGGTACAGTATAACACGTGGCCAGAGTGTTATGAGCCACCTGTAAATGTATCAACCTCCGAGGGTCCAGCCCTTGCAGATTGGTTTAAAATAATCTCAGCGAGACTGCTCTTCAGAGCTGTTTTGTAAAGCAAAAGGTTTAATAAATGAAAAATAACAAACATTACAGAAAACAAAAGAAAAGCCGTGCGCAGGTGTCTGAGAAAACCTCTGACACCCTGCTAGAAACACTCCAAAAAGCCCACTAGTTCCTTTGTGCTCCTATCTAAATACTGAATGTTTTAGGAGAGACAATTTGGCTTGCTGCCAATAGGGAGAGGTGCAGGATTTGAGAAGGGTGACAAGGTCCAACAGGCGCTTCTCTCTTGGTACTGAGCCAATCACTGTCAGAAGGGTATGGAAAGTAAGAGGTAAATTGAAACCTTTTTTTCTTATACAGGAACGCTGGCTGGGGGTGTGGGGTGTATCCCAACACTGGTTATTATTGTGACACGGCTTTTTGAGGCAGTTGAGTGTCTGGCTTCCCAGGGCAAGGGCGGAAGGCATTGAATACAGGGAGTCCAGACTGCACCCTGCTGCAGCAAAACTCCCTGAGTGGCCCATGGAGTGGGACATCTGTGGCAGCAGCACTGGAAGCTGTTCATCCATCTTTTCACGTGGTGGCAGCAGCTCAGATAAGAGCTAAAACTGTGAGAACAGTCACTGAGGACATTACGGAAGACAGAGTGATAGGGCTCTGGGCCCTTTGTTTAGACATCTTGGGACTCATTCTGGGGAAAAGAACACTTTTCATGTCTGCAGCACAAAAATACAGAATGCTACGGATTAAAAAAGATTAAAATATCAGCTTTCTTAAGTAGCTGAAACCACTGCTACAATTTCTGACATGGAGGTAGGATACCAAACCAAAATGGACTTAGGTTTTTAGGGCAGTTGCAGTTTTGCCTGAAATTTGCATGGTGTTGGAGATAATAAGGAGTCTTTTATTACTATCTGGGATCAGATAGTAATTCTCTCTACCCTGTCAGGTAGACTGGAAGCCAGCATGTGTTTCTACTCTCCCTCTCTCGAGTCATTCCCTTTTCTAGTGGAAAATATCTGAGCATCCTCTAGGAGGCATGCTCATTGGAAAAATGCAATATAATCAATGAATATAGTCTCACTGTACAATTCCCTGAGACTGTAGATTTCTCCCTGTTCATATCCATAAACTGTTTGACCTCTTGACTTATTAAAAACGTCTAAACAGTTCTCAGCCATTTAGTATGATTTGAGGTATTTAGAACAACAGAGTGAAGTGTCCATCACATTTCTGAATGAACAGTATATACACTGTTAATTCACAGGATTACTTGTCTTTCTGGTTTGCATTAATTTCCCTTGAATTCCTTAAAGTTTTGGAGTCAAAATTTTAATGTTGTGGGTTTTTTTAGTCTATATGAAAGGTTTTCCCATATCTGCCAAAAACTGTGAAAAGGATAATAAGAGAGAAATTTGGCCAGCACATCTAATTGCATTAAATTTAGTGCTATGAAACAGATTAAAGGGTATTTTAGGATCACAATATCTTAATAACTATGTCTTAACTGTGTGTTACCTTAATAACCATGCAATTTTGTAAAGTTCTCCCAAGAACAAACATACCTTCCCTGATATCTGAATTAAATTAAGTTGAACACTTTAGTAAGATGATTAAGAGGCCTTTTTGCCTATGTTAATATTGTGTTTCCAGCCACAAGATTAACCTAGGGATGCACTTGTGTAACTGGAGTCCTAAAATACATAAATCAACAATTGATCAATGTAGAGTTTACTACACTACTCCTGGGAAATCACTAATAGCAAACTTCATGGCTAAGAGAGAGAGAGAGATGAGAACTTGTGCATTAAATTTGATTTTAAAGTAATGACGACTGGAAGAGCTGTGTACAAGCAATAACAAGAATAATTTCATTTTTCTTTTATATATTTTCTTTAATGCAATTAGATTTTTTCCCTTCTGCATATCCAAGTGCTTGTGCAGGTTCTCTTTCTTGTGGGTTTTAATCAGAAACATGACAAAGAGCAGAGATGTACCGCTAACGATGTTTGTTTCCCTCAGAGCAGCGTGAGGCAGTTCAACATTTTATGGAGCTGCTCAGACAACGTTCTTAATACTGAAACTTGATAACTTTGAGGTCTGGTCAGTTGGAGGAGCCATTACTTCAGAGTGAAGGGGCAGTTACATCAGCAGCTCTGTCACGGCTGGCCCTCACCCAGCAGTGTGTCAGAGGTTTGGTGTTCAGCTCTTTCTCCCTTTGGTCATTGCTGTGTTTATTGCCAGAGACGGGTCGTGGCTGGTTCACTTCTTGCTCATTTTACCCTGGTTTTTATTACAGATTCAAGCTGCAGTTCTCTTAATGTGCCTCAGTGCTTGGCATACTGGTTTGAAAATTGTATCATTTGTATACACATGCACTAGGGGTTAAAAATGTGCCTCTGCTTCGTAATGACTGAGGGGTTTTGAAGTCACTGCTGTCTGTTTATTGCAGATTTGCAAGGCAGGCAAATGGGCTGTAGCACTGTGTCTGATTTTAGACATTATAGGCATATGAGGAAAGGGGCAGAGTAATCAGAGCCAGCTCAGAGGATGGAAGAAGATATGATCAGAGAAAATATGATCTCCCAGAAAAGATTGATAGAGCTGGGCTTGTTTAGATGGGAAAATACAACTGACGTGAGAGAGGATCCCAGTCTTTAAAAGGAATAAAGGTTATCACAAATAGGGAGGTAATAAATTGTTCTCCATGTCCATTTCAGATCAGGATAGGGGATAGGACAAAAAGTTAATGTGACTCTTTTTCTGTGAGAGAGCTTTAGATGGGACATCAGGAAAGAGAAGCAACCAAAAGCACTTTTCTCACAGCAACAATAGTTGAGCACTTGGATCTGTCACCCAGGGATTCTGCAGCCTTTTGCACACACTGGAGATTTTCAAGAATAGATTAAGGAAACAGCTGTCAGAAATCATTTTAGTGTAGCTTATCCTGCCCTGTTGAGGGAGATGGATTTCATGACCACTAAGGTCTTGAGGTACCTTCCTGCCCTATAATAGAAGTCTTAATGAATTTGACTTTCTTTTTCATTAAAAAAGGATATTTTCTTAAATGAGGATTGCTATCAAATTTGCTTTCTCATGGAATATGTGGGAAGATTCTCAAAATATAGTCCTAAATTATTTCTAAGTCATTGCTAAATTATTATCCAAGCTATTAACTATTTTCTCTCTCTGCTCCTCATTTTAAAAAAAAACCTTATACACTATTTCCTTTCAGTTTTGCCTCTGAGAAATGGGAAGCAACTATAAAAATGGTAAACATTAACCATTTGTTTCTCTGTCAGCCATAATTGCTATACAAAATAGTGTCTTGATTGGTTTATGCAGATAAGATCAAGAAACAAATTAGATTTTTAATTCCAATTCAAGTAAAATATTTCAGTCAGTCATATGTAGAGTGGCATTAATAACCATTCCATCTTAATGAAAAGTAACTTATTTAGTAGGTACTGTTCAGCAAAAGATGAAGTTTTGGAGGAAAAGATCCTGATTATCAGGATATTTTCAATATGGGACATAGGATTCTGTTTGCACTTTTTGATTTGAAGATTGAGAAACCTTTTCTGGAAAGGGCAATAGAGGACTCCTTCCATGATTACTTTATGAAATATTGTCTGCTCAGAAATCGAGTATGAATATATGTGTGCACACACACAGAGCAGGGAAAATTTTGTCTTAAAAAGCACACTGGCCTTCTATACCAAATTCATTCTTTTTACATTTGATTCCATCTCTTCCTTCTTTTCACAGCTTTAATGAAAAATGTTTGCAGCCCTGATTATAGAGCACTGAGCAGAACCAGCTCTGAGCACATGCACATATGAATCACAGCTCAAATGGATCTTTGATTGCTCATACAGGCTGTGATTTGTCATATCAGGGAGGGCTAGAAATAATTTTCAATACATTACATAGCAGTGCACTTCAAATCTACGGGAAAAAACAAGTAAACTATTCTGCTAGCCAGTTGCTATCCCTGTTATTATGGAATGGTTTGGGAGGCTTCCTTTTATTCATACCAGTTGTGTGGTTTAATTTAAAAGTAATACCAAGCATCCCACTTTCTCCCTTCATGTTAAAAGGGTGCTGTTTAAAAATGGAGAGAATTCAGTCACTAGCTGGGGACACAAGCAGAGTATAAATAAGCCTTGTCACTGCTTGTCTGATGATTACTGATTTAAATAGTTTTTCATTAAATATGAAATGTCCAAATTACCAAATCATTGTTAGTTGTATTATAAACGATTTTATAGTACTTCTCCAGCATCTTATCTCCTAGCTGCAGGATGTTTGTGGATAATGCTGCCTCCGTGTTAGACAAGCAGACAATAATTTGATTGTTCAGTTTGCTGTGTTGTGCAGAGCAGTACTTTAAAACTAAAATTCTTTCATGTTTTGTGCTGTGACAAAGTCTATTGCTTTTATTTGTTGGTACACTGGAAAGCTTCAATATTATTGCTGTAGATATTTTTCTTCCTTTTAAGTTTTTCCTTGCAATCAGTTTGATGTATGAACGTGGTGTAGCCCTTGTAGTCACACACTGCTAGATCAAGAGTGGGGAATCTCACTTTACCAAAACTTGCTCCTCAAGCATTCACCAGGGTGGCACCAGAGGCAGAGAGGATGTTATAGATGGTTTCCAGTATGAGGCAGTAGGCAGAAGTAAATCAAGGGTTGTTAGTCCTGTTGTCGTTATAGGTTCTGATGGATGTGGTTTTTCTTAGGCAAGATAATTATACTCTTCAGGTCTTTAGAGATGACAGAAGTACACTGAAGAGTTTTTAATGTGTACTTTCTGTGTCAATGTAAAGGTACCTGAGTGTTGCTGTTCTGATTTCAGGTGATGGAAACAAAGTCCCCAAATCCACATTTTCAATCAATGACTCAAAAGATAACAAGTTTCTGTCCAATTGATATGGAACCAGTTCTTTTTTAATAATTGTGACACAGTTTTGTCATAAAATAAACATGCTTATAATGATATTTCAGTGCAAAGGTTATTTGAAATTATGGGACTATTTTCTGATGCTTGTGATCCTCAGTTATTCTGTTCCTAGTGGGTTCCAGTTTTGTCAGGATAAGTCAGACTCTGGTGAGTTTTTGCTGGTACTGTTAGAGTGCCTTGTTCAATTCCACCAAAGCCCAGAGTAGTTTCCAGTTCATTTGATGAGTACATTCCTGCAGGTGTGTATTCATCACCCCAGAAGGGAAACACGATATCGGTGGAAGACAGATGAGTCGAGTATGTTTTAATTTTCTGTTTGTATTCTTCTTGTATTGGTGTAAAACACAATTTTGGGGGTTGTCACACCCAAATTATGCCAGTCTTGTTCTGCCTCTGAATGTGTGACTGCTCCCTGGGTCCCTCCCAGCCCCAGCCTTCAAATCCAGAGGCAGTGCAGCATCCACCTCCTCTTTGGAAACCCTCCCAGAACGTGGCCTGGGGGGCAGAGGCACAAAGTCCCTGATTTTCTGAGTGTGGCAGGTTCTGGTAATGGCTCTTGTCTACTGCCTGTTTGTAGCATGGCAGAGATCTCAGTCCCACCCCATTTCCTACTCCACATATGCTCTGCTGGGCATATCCAAGTAGCTGCCCCATCTGTAGTCATGTTTATTTGTTTTAGAGGATTCAACTGGCATTAATTTACAAAAAATGAGGAAGGGTTGCCATGTACAATTATTAATTAGCATGCACATCTGCCGAGAAGGTGTTTCCATGAGCCTGTCTGAAGTACTTTATTGTTGTTGTTTTTTTCATTTGAGGGGGATCAATGCTAATTTTTGGTGTTTACCAGCAATCATAGATGACTTGCAGTTAAAAAGCCATCAGCTCTGTCACATTTTTCAGTGAACAGAATCCCTTTCCAGATGGCCCTTCATTTGGATAATGGACAGCCTAAGGGGATAAAAATGTCACCTGTTGTAGCTAGTCAACAATATTAATAAAAACAGAAGAATAGACCATTCATAAAATGGGAAATGGCCCAAGAATAATTTGTGAATTATATAGTGAAAATTTTTGGTATCAATCTTGCTTTAAGAATTCATAGGCATTCTCAAATCTGGATATTTTTGCCTTAGTAAACCTTGCAGATTAATCATGAGCTAATCTAATTTTTCTTAGTGTGTTTTCTGATTAAAAAGAAGAAAATATATGAATGATTATGTTATGATTATGTTTGCAAAAAATCCTGATTACAAGGAGGTCAATAACAGATTTCTTGGCTTGACTCACACCAAATAATTTGGAAAGGTGCTTTAGGTTGAACAGAATATTCAGATTGATTTAAAATGCTGGAATTTACTGAGTTTTGGTTTTTTTTGGTTGATATTTTTTTTGTTTGGCTGGAGTTTTTTTTAATTGTTTTGGTCATCTTAAAGATACTTTAAAAGTTACAAATTAAAAAGTGATATAGCAAATACTTACATTAAAAGTAACATTTACATTTGAAAAAAATACAGCAACACCAAAATTTTGAAGTCTCTTATTTAAGTAGTATTCTTAAAGAAAATTCAGACCATCTCCCTCTCCCCATCTGGCAAAATCTAATGAATTTCTGAAGCATCCAGGAGTGTCTCACTGCGCCTTTTTGCCAAAAATCTTTTATCTGAAGATTTTTATCCAGCAATTTTGTTAATCACAGCTATCTTACATACCACACTTATAATTGTGAACACTAGTAACATACTTTTCAGAGTTTTCTGATAGTTTGAGGTAAGTAAAATAGATAAAAACCCAAGACAGGAAACCAGATCTCCGTGTAAGCAATGCAAGAGGTGTCTCTTACAGTCTGCTCAGAGAATCAGTGAGACCTTGCCCCACATGATCCACTGAAGAATGAGGTTTATCCACTGGAGAATGAGGTTTATCTGCTAGATGACAAGGTTGATCTGCTGGAGAATGAGGTTGATCTTCTGGAGAATGAGGTTTATCTGCTAGAGGACAAGGTTTATCTGCTGGAGGATGCTGCATCTCCTCATTGCTGAAGAAAAGAGGCTGGAGATGAAGAGCTGATCCAAGCCTCCACCCTGGCAAGGAGGAGTGAGGATTTCTGAGTTCTCTGTCCTCTTGCAGAATATTTTTCACCCATTTTTTTTCTCACTCACTCTCTTATTTATGCTTTATGTGAAACCAAGACTTCATTGATAATCCATCTCCTCTTTAGAACCTGAAGGCACTCACTGCCAAACAGGTGATGTATATGCAGGAAAATAATGAAGTGATTGTCTTGAAAAATTCTCACCTTGAAGGAATATTCCAGAGCAAATTAAAGGAACTGTGTCCTCTTTATAATTTTATATATTTATAATCTCATAGAAATTTAGGTGATGCTTCCCTGTCTTCTCATCCAGAGACCTCAGATTATTCTGCATGAGGGTCAGTTTTTCCCATCTCTTCAGCAATTCCTTCAGATCAGACATAACATTTTGCACTGAGGTGCCTGACCAATTACACTGTAGGAGGAAAATCTACAATTTTACTTAATAATGGCGCTGATTTCCGTTGTATATCTTTCAGGAGAGGAAAAAAATCCAGATGTCAGTGACATGTTCTTCCCTTATGACTCCAAGTCAATAGATCTTGAGTGCATAAGAGATGCCATAGAGTTTCCAATCACAAGTACAGGATTTTTCTTTCTTTCTTTCTTTTTTTTTTTTTAATTTATTTTAAAGGAGGAAGCCCTATTCCTGCTGTGCAAAGTATTTTTACTAATTATTAGAGTGCTTTCAAGGGATTTGTGTTGGGTTCTCAGCTCTGTGCCTTTAAAAGTGGTAAAATGGGTACTGTAAGTAGATATTTACTTTTATAAAATCATACCAGAGTCTTCTGAGAACACATAGAAGGTAAATATGTAAAGCAGTGCCACCCATGGAGTTACATGGAGTTCTCCTAGAGTAAATGAGTTAATGTGGTGCATGGATCAGTAATAGCTCCTACAGCTGCCAACAGATGTGTGTGTAAGGAGTTGTATATATTTCCTTAACTTAAAGCATGGTAATTGGAGTTCTTCTTTGCAGGTGAACAAATGCTGAACATGTTGCATAGAGACAACCCTCCAACCATCTGGAAAAGAGAGTGTTTTCCTGTGGTATTTAATGACCCCTGGTTAATGTAAAAGCACTGTTTATGGGCCTGGCTGAGATCAGTAATTAGCTTTTTGTAGGTAGGAGGTAGATTGAGTTAATGTAAACTCTGATGGTAATGGAAAAAAAAGAAAAAAAAAAGAAAAGAGTGAAATCCTCAGAGTGGAAATCATTTGAAGGAGCGTTCTCAGGAAAGAAGAAAGGAAAACCTGTGAGTTCCCGATTAACTTGGAGCATATTTTGGAGTCATGCACAAGAATAATTGTGTTACAGCTTTTTTTTTAATGGCTGCATATTGACTGAGACCTATCAGAGGACCCCATCATTATTTTTCTGACTATTTTTCCATTTGTTGTTTAAATTGAGTGTATATTGGGCAGTTTATTTTCATGGTAAAACCATTTTTATTCCAACAGTGAGTGAAAATACCAATATATGTCAGCTTAGCAATCTGACTAGAACTACTTCCTGAACCTAAGCCCTGCCATCAGAAAAAGCTGTATAATTCCAGCCTCTTCTCTCCTGTCTCTGTGATGTTATAGCCAGGCAGGCAGGTGTGGCTATCTCCAGAGGAATTGCAGCTGGAAAGCCTCAGCACTTCTTCAGGATTTTTGCTGTTACTTTTATTTGTTCTTCCTATGAAATTCTAGCTGCCAGTCATGTATATTTGATCATGAGAGGGCCAAAAGAAAGTCATGTTTGTCATCTTTTCTTCATCTTGAGCTTCACAGGGGGTAGAGCACTGTGCATAAGATAACAAAATCTGATTTCCTATAATAATGATTCAACAATAATGTGAATGGGATACAAATCTGTCCTTGTGGTAGTGGAAGGGTGGTTAGAAACAGCTGGCTTTTATGTATGAAATAAGCATGTAAGATATTTATTTATATTAAAAAATGAGAGAACAACTGAATTTTAATTGCTACCTATGGAAGCAGCAAACAGAATCTTCAGCCTTAAACTTGTAAGGAATTTAGAAGATTTCAAAGAAAAACACATAGAATACAGATGTTGAGGGACTCTCCTGATATTAATTAAGTAAATTATACTTAATTGGCCAATGCTTCAGTCAGACTAGCTTTTCTTTTTGATTTACACAACAGAGAGTGTGTTTATCAAAAGACTAAATGCTTTGATATTTTGCTTAAATATTATGTTCTGTGAAGGACACTCTATCAGCTTCTATGTTCAGTGCTTTGGTTTTTCCTGTTAGTCTGAATATCCTCCTCATCTGTGTCTGATATTAAAAAAATCTCTTGCTGAGTATTACAAGGCTATTTTTCCACTTTGAAGTGTATTTTCTCTCCAAGATGAGAGTACTGTGCAAATAAATAAAGTCAATACACCATCTATATAAGAACATGACAGATTAATTTTGGGTCTCACTATGTGAGTGCCAAAGCCCTCGTCATCCTCTCCAAGGAAGGGTTTCATATCATATGTATTCAGAAAGCCAATCTTATTTACAGATAGACTGCTTTACTGTTATTGTTCAATAATTAGCAATATTTTAATGTTGGGCCAGAAGTGAGTTTGCATAAACTACTTTAAAAGAAACGCGGAGTTAGAAATTCTGCTGCACTCCTCCAGCATTTCCCTGGAGCTCAGGTGTGCATTTGCTGCACAGATGGTGCAGCAGCAATACCACGCAGGGCTGTCAGATCCCTGATATACCTGTGCAGCACCATGAGTGCAAGATAAATGAAAGCCTGAGCTCCACATTTCCCAGCGTTTTAGGGATTAATTCTCCTCTTTTTGGTTCACTGATCCCGCCCAAAAAACTTTAAAAATATCTCTGTGAGAATATAATTCTGCATCTGAGTTATACTAGATGATGTCTTAGGTTGCTTTGATCATTTTTCACTGTTATTGACTTTTCTTTAAATTTACGTGATTTTTTTTTTTTTTGTCCTCAGGAGTTCATAATCCATTGGGTCAGATTGCATCAGATATCACAGTCATGGTTTGTGAGGACAAAGGCTTCCATAATTTATCTCTGCTGTTAAGGGGCCATTGCTCAGCTGCTTGATTTTGAGAGGCCTTGTACAGTCTTCAATTAAATTTTGGGGGAGGGTTTTTTAAAAATTGTCTTTAATGGTTTGCATGCAGTTAGGAGGTACATATATGTACTTACTGTGTCTGCATATGTGTTATAGGTAAATATTCATTTCTTGGCATGCAGTTTATTGCACTGAGGCTTACACAGACACAGTGAATGAGTAGTTCCTGATTAATGGGCAAAGATTTGCACTTTTCCAAAGAATAAACACATAGGAGCTATCTGAGCTTTTCTTTCATGGGGAAATGGACTTGGGGGCCTCCTCATGCATCTGCCCAGCCTTTATTGGAATTATTTTAGGATTGTCTGGTCAATGCTGGTCATTTGTGCTACAGTAGTTTCTAAAACCCTCTCTTCATAGTGAGGTGACTTTAAAAAAGAATTAAAAACTAAATGATGAAAGAAAATAGAAAGTTACTTCCTCTGCCATACAGAGATGGAACTGATATGTAAAGAAATGGTTTATGTGTCCAAATTACATAATGAACGTATAGCCAGCCAATGTGACTCCTTATCTGCAAAGTACAGTGCCTTAGGTCAGTTCTTTCTGCTGCTGTTGATGAGTATTTATGCATTTGGAAGTACTCATTTTGTGCTATCACCCTGCTGACATGAAGGACTGGTACTAAATGATTGCAAAGGTAATGCAGCCAAAGCTGAGGCTGGCAAGAGGCTGTCTCCAAGTCAGGACATCACAGCACCTCTGCTACATCCAAAACCCTGTGTATTCACTCTGCTTCTATTATGAAATGAAACACCTGATCAGATCAGATTTTCTTAAGGTGATGTCAAATCACACTACAGAAATTAAGCCCAAAAGTTTTACAAGTGCCAGATGCTGGAAATAGTAAAATGTTTATCATTCTCATGGGCTGGTGCTCAGCCAGCAGTTACAAAAATCTAAATTCTACTTATTCCCCATTATGGGCTCAGGAGTATTTTGCTAGAAGGGAAAGTGGAATTTGTGAGATTTCAGGGAAGAGGTGATGCTGCAGTATTTCCTGGCTGATGTACTATCATACCACATCCATTTGTAATGTGCTGTGCTCCCTGGTTGAGTGCCCAGGGTAGTGCTCACCGTACCAGAACAGCGTGGCAACAGATACCGTGGCACAGTTAAAAATAAAGCCAAAGGTGGTGGATGAAATGTATTGACTTTGTAACAGTGAGAAAGTGGATCAATGCTGGACTTAGACTTGTGGCATAGGGCTTTTCTCAAGTAATCACTCTGTTGATTTAAGATCATTGGTCTGGAGATGCTACAAGAAGCTGAATAGGTATGAAATCTTTATTGTGTGTCACCTGCTTTCTTCTTTCTCCTGTACTGAATAATTTAAAATGTGCCTGTTCTCCTATGAAATAAAACTGGGCTTAAAGAAACTCCACAGTTAAGGATTAAAAATCCCAAAATGCTAGTGCAATAATTTTTGGGCAGCGAGGAATGAAACACTCTTTAGCTTAACTGATTTAGTTCTGGTTTTAGCCATTTAAAATCAGAAAGGATTATACATAAAGTGTTATACAACCAATATTGGAGCAGTTTTCATTTGGATTATATTTGATCAAATGTCACTTCTATGTTACACAATAAAGTGAGTTTTTATCTCAGGAGAAAGGAAGGGCCCAAATTTGTGCCCATTCTCTTTGCCAGCAGTTCCATGCCTCTGACAGATGATGAGGATGGTTTATTTCTGGGGCATGGTCTCACCACCCATGTCTCAGACGTTCATTCTCCTGTGCAAGGAACTCTCAGCTCTTTCTGCACTGGCTACAAAGCATCTTTAGGATCTTAAACTGATCCAAACACCAAAGTCCTAACATGAGGTACCCTTAAATAACTACAGAACAACCACCTGAGGTGCCTCAGAGAGGAACCAGGTAGGCAGCTGGGGGTAAGATCTGTCTCAAGCAGAAGCATTGCACTCTTCAGTTAAAGAAGGTAAATTATCTGTTGAAAGATCAGTTGTGTACACTTAAAATCACATACCCAGGGTGGCAGTCAGCCATTCACACTTCATGTTCTCCCAAACCATTTCCTGCACATCCTTTAGATAACAGTTTGAAAGAGGACATCCTGAAATCCGTTGTGCATATGCTAATGGGGTTTCACACAGGTAAGGGAGAAAATAAAATGGCAATTTGTGCATGAGCTCAAATTCATGTACAATGTTTATTTTTATTCAAAGATATCAAAGATATTTTCATATATAAACTCTTTTTTCCCTCTTATTCAAATTGGCTTCAGCAGAACAAAATGATTATGAAGCCCATTAATCTTAATTTTTCACACTGAGATTCATTTTACAGAACTGGAAGCTACAGAAATGGAACCATCCGCCTCTTTCTCTGTCACTGGGATATCTAAATGTAATGCAGATTGAAAATTAAATGCAAGAGACAAGATAGCAGTTCTAATAACCCAGTAATTTCTAAATAAATAGACTTAGATTGATGGAAGAGAAAAAAAAATCTGTTTACCCAATAACACATGATAGCAGTACTTGTATAAAGAGTCTTATGTTGATTAGGATTTTCTAAAGTTTCAAATGAATTCCTCCAGTCTATTTAAATGTATGTGAAGTAGAACTGATATTCTTATCTTATATCTTCTTCAGCTACTAACAGAAAGCTGTAAACTGGGGCAGATTTGGATGACAGGATTTCAAATCTCCTTTGTACAGTTTTCTCAAAAGAGCAAAATAATCAAGAACTTGATTTGGTATGTTGAATAAATATTCACTTTTCTTAATGCAGTATGTAACCTCCATGAAGTGCACAGCCCTGGCCAGCAATGTAACATTAAATTCTGTGATATTTTAGGAAGACTTTTTGGATTGTGTTTTAGCTAGTTGATACCAATTGTTATCCAAAAAAATAATAAAAGAATGTTATTTTGACTAACACTTTTAGTGGAGAAGAAAAGGAATAATTTTCCACTACTAAAAGGTTTGTATTTTACAGTGAATGTAAAATAGTGGGGTAGAATTTAGAAAATTATTGGTTCAGAGTTAACCTGTGTACCCTCCTAAAACTGAATTTGTATTATTTTACACCTTTGAACCTGCTTTTGTAATGTAATATTTAAGTATTCCTAAAAAAATAAAAATAGAAAAATCTCTCACTTTTCTTGCTTTCATTTCAATTTAGATCAAGTTATCTAAACCCATTTATTTCACCTGATATTGGTGGAAAACTAGTCCAAGATACCTTAAAATCTGGCATTTTCACAACAATTCACTTCAGAAGCCTTGTTACAAAAATTTCAGGATATTCAGGTAATTTTTGAAAATGTCATTTCTCGAAAAAGCTTTCGGGGATGGGCTATGAACTTCTCACACACATTTCTAGTCTGTCAGTGACTGCCGGGTGTGTTCGATAGGAGCTTTGTGGGTTTTGTTTTGATTAGGAAACCATTAACACACTTAACTCCTGTGAGTGCCTGCAAGACCCCTGTGCGTGTCAGCAGCTCCTCACATCGACTCTGCCCCTGGATGATGGCAAAGGTGGATTGGAATCATGTCTGAGTGCCCCTGCTCCTTACTCTCAGAAAGATCCCAGAGGAAGGTGCTGGGTAATTGCTCGTTCACTCTGACTGAGAGCTCTCTCTTCATTATAAAATAAATAAATTAATAAAAATGAAAGAGGACATTGCACCATTTGCAAAGTAGACCAAACGTTACTTCATAATTGTTCAGCAGAGAAGAGGGGAAACCAAATCCTGTGCTCCAAAGCATGCAAGCACAAGAGAAGGAATTAAAGAAGCTTCTGGATCTGTGTTGCAGACAACTGTCTTTGTTTTATCCACCTATTAGGTAAGGAATTCTCCTTTGTAAAGGCATTTTGTTGATCGACATTAGACTGGAATTAAAAAAAAAAAAAAAAAAAAAAGCTGGAACTGAATGGTCCATTTTTCTAAATTATGAACAAATTATGAACACTGTTACAGTTCTCATTAGTACAGATGTGACAGGTTTTTGTATATGTCAGTTTTATTATGACAGATATTTGAAGAATGTGTAAATCCAGCTAAGATGGACAAACTACCCAAGTGTAGCAGTAATTTTATTCTACCACTGCTGCTTCTTGTTTTGCTTGGCATACCGCAGCAGAGCAGGATGGAATGGCAATGGTCTCTCTGTCATGGTCTGTAAGGGGGTCCTGTGGGCATTAAATCTGAAATGACACCTGTCAGGAGCAAGGCCAGCCAAGGCAGCAGCAGAGGAGAAAGCTGAGGTAGAACTGATGGAGCAGTTGGTGTTTAGGAAATGGAACACACAGCACACTACCACTGTTTTTCCTAACTGTGTCAGGTGCCTTGTTTTGCAGTAGATGTGTCAGGCTGGCTCTGGGATCTCCTTTCAAGCCAATCAGGACAAGATTTGGGAAGAGAGAATAGCTTATAATTTGCTGCCTTCCTAATAAAAGGGAGAGGTGAAAGAGAAGAGCAGCTGTCTGCTGGGCTGTCTGACTGAGGACAGACATCACAACTCTGCAGGTGCAGGTAGAAAAAACCATCATGTTTGCAGTGCTGCCTGACAGCAGAAACAAGGGTGTTGAACTGAGGATTTTGTAGTGGACAAGGTTGGATGGAAACAGTTTAAAAGCCAGCTAGATAAGCCCCCTCAGGGTTACAGCCTGCTTCCTGATCCAGGACACAAATAGACACTTTGCTTCACTATTCCTTTGGATTACAGCTACAGAGGTGAATTAAATTGGAGGCTGTTTGTTTTTTTATTCAGGTGCCTTAGTGTTTTGGTATTTTAGAATTTTATTTCTCTGCTTTTCTATTACAACACTCACTATTGTCAGGTTCTAATTTGAAAATGTAGGCAAAGAATTATATGTTTTTCTCTCAGTGTTAGATTAGACACATGCTGATCAGCCAGATTTCCCTGACACAGGCTGCCTTCTGCCTTCAGAGAGCACTGGGGTTCTGTCCTGATCTAGGAATCTAATGGCACCTGCAGATTAAACCTGACACAAATGAACAAAAGTCTGCTATGAAACAAGAGTGCACAGTGTTCATAAAATAATGCACAGCATTATAAAATAATGTATTTATTATATAAATATAACACAATTCTCTATTTGCACAGTGTTCATAAAATAATATATGGATATCAGGTTGGCACTGGCTAAAAGGGAGACTCAGGATAACTCACCGAGACTTTGAAAAAAAACAGTAAAAGGACACTCAGTTAAAATATTCTTGCTTGACTGTCATTTCTCCATCATCTTTTTTCTTTTTCTGACAAGAATCCAGAGATTACCAATAAAATGAATAATATGAGACACTGAGGACAAACCACTTGGGATTACAAGAAACTGCTTTATAACAAACTTGATGCAAGGACAAACCTCTCCATCTGAAGCAGTAACTGTCTGGCCATTTCCTCTCCCAAATTCTCTCTGATATTTCTAATTGCAATGTGTCAGTTAAAATAAACCTGAAAGCACAATAGTCATATGGCATAGAGAGAGGTAAAAATTACAAAGAACTGTGAATATTTAGGTTGTTACTGCCTCGTACATGGAGACTACCAGGACTAATGACATGGAGAGGATGGGAATTCCTCAGCTGGTTCCCTTCAGTCGTGCATTGACCCAATGCCTTGGCAGTGCTGCTGTGTTGGTGGAATCTTCTGGCGGTTTGAGCAGGACCACAAGAAGGTCCCTGCTTATGCTCATGCTCTGCAGAAAATCTTCCCAAGTTCCACATTTACCATTCTATTTTATGCAGAATGCCCTCAAACTCTAATCATAAGAAGAACGACTAAATCCTCAAAAGGATTTTCATTAAACATATAGATACATATATATAGAGAGAGGGAGATGTATACACACACATATACCATGTGCTTTATGTTTTCTTACTTCTGTGAGAACTGACCTGTACTTAAGAACAATAAACATGCAGAACCAGAAGGCTTTTGGCTTGTGAGATTTTTTTTGTGGCCATCACAGGGGGAGAAAAATGTGGAACACTATTTCACAACATCATACATGTATTTTTATTTGTAAAGTCTAAGAAAACAAAGGTGCGGCTGTCATCTTTTTAGTGGTTAATTACATGGCACATGTCCAAAACTCCCCAGATGTAAATAGACCTAAATATTTATAGTTGAATCTGCATATTTGAAAATACAGTATCTTGCACATAATTCTACCACTCTATGGGGAGTATATTCTTGACAGAAATAAGATGTTTTGATTCACCAGAAAACACTTAGAAATACAACAGTAACAAAGTAGTGCACAAACATAAAAAACAGTGATGGTATTTTTATATGTCCATATAGAGAGTTTCTTGGAATATATTATGTCAATCCTCACTTATTTCATCTTGAAATACCCAAACCACTATTTCCTGTATTACATCCAGTCCTGTAATAATCCTAAAACATTGTTAGTATTCAATGATTTGAAGTCAAGTGCTTCTAAAAAAAGCCTCTTAAGCACAGTGCAAAGAAACCCACATCCTAAGAGTCATTTCTGATGGAGTGTGGGACATTAAAATGCTGCTAGATGATATCCCAGCTTGGGTTTAAAGAATTAATGAAGAACAAATGTTCTAGCTGACATGTAAGCATGAAATTCTCTCTGTGGGTTGACCTTCATTCTTCTGCAGTTAGTTAATGAGGATTCTCTTTGTTATCTTTCTTGCCGAAGAACCTCAGGGCCTTGTATCATTATTGAATGAACACAATGTCACCTCAGCTGGCAGAAATGTTTTGTCTTTTGTCAGGAAAAGAAGTTTCCTCGTGTCAGCTGGTGAAAGCACAACACGGCAACAAGCAATTGAGACCAGACATTTCAATTCAGCTAGCTTAGCCCAGTGGAGATGTTGAACCTGCTGTAGTTGTTTTGATCAAAATATTCAAGCTTCATTATTCTACGACGCTTGCATCTACTCCTCAAGTTTGTGATGCATTGTTATAAATTAATGATAAACAAAAGCATTTTATCTGGAGAACTGCTCTCAATATTCCCCTTTTGACAGCTAATTGCCATTTCTTGCAGAACAGTATGTATTTTCTTTGAAATGAAAGCCTAAAGAACAGCTGCTTTTTATCCAATTCAAAATGACAAGTGTATTGTTAACTACCTGAGGATCTTGTGAGGTGGGGATCACATCTGCTCAGAAAACTGGAGCTGTAACTTTGAGCTCTTCTGTGAGCTGTATCTATTATGCAGAGCTGTAGAAGTGGTAGAATGATAATTGCAAATTTCATCCAATGTGAGTGTATTATTTGGGGTGCCTACAACACTCATATGGTTTCTCTTTTGCTCAGGGTAGCTATGCTCACTACACACAGCAGAAAAGCNCCACAAAAAAAAAAAAAAAAAAAAAAAAAAAAAAAAAAAAAAAAAAAAAAAAAAGCAAAACAGCTCTTCTACCTGCACTTGAAAATGGGCACAGGAGGTGAGAAAAGGCATTCACAGGTATTCATGGGAAACAGTGCAAGAAAAAGTTATTTATGAATTATTCCTTCAACCATAACAAAACCCACAGAGCCCCACCCTGGCCTTGAACATTTCTAGGGATAGGGAATCCACAACTTCTCTGGGCAGCCTGTGCCAGTGTCTCACCTCCCAGTAATAAAGAAATGTTTCCTGTCTAACCCTGCCCTCTGGCAGTGGGAAGTCATTCCCCTTGTCCTGTCACTCCAGGCCCTTTTCCAAAGTCCATCCCCAGCTCTCTTGGAGCCTCTTGAGGCACTGGAAGGGGCTCTGAGATCTCCCCAGAACCTTCTCTTCTCCAGGCTGGACAGCCCCATCTCTCTCGGCCTGTCTCCACTGGAGAGGTGCTCCAGCCCTCTGAGCATCTTCCTGGCCTTCCTGTGCCATTGTGCTCTTTCCCATTGCACAAAGACACATTTGCATTTTAATAAGTCACAGCAGGATCAGTCTGTTCTCTGCCAAAGCTTCTTATGAGAACCAACCTAGAAGAGACAAAAACTCAGTGATCAGGCTTTCCTTTGGAAAGTGAGAGACATAAGCAGGAATTCTTATTCCAGTTAATATTTGTCTCTTTTATTTTTACTCAGAGATGTCTTCTCTCTAGGATTTTGATTAGAATTTCATTTTGCCACTTTTACTTTCAAAAGTGTGGGGGAGCTAGGATATCATGAAATAATTTGCATGTGATAAATCAGATAAGAAAACAAACGTGGTTGGAAATTTCAGATCACTCCAAGCTGAACTCTTGTGTGAGATAATGGTGATTATTTTATTTAAATAGGTTTGCCTACTTTAATACTCTGAAGAGCAATAGTCTGTTATAGTCTGTGTCATAAGGTAATGAGCAACAGCAAATGAGACCTGAAATTATATGATATATTCAGAGGGCTTTTTATGTTGCACTTTGCCTTGTAGACACTTTCCCTTTTCTTTTAAAGACTATTAGATTATTAGATACACGTCGTTATCATCAATCCCATTAGTTATTAATGTAAAATGGGAAGGAATGGCATTTGTGAGGTTTTTTATCCCAATATTCAGCTTCAGTCTCATAAGCTGCATTTTTGAGCTGACAGGGACATATGTTTTCTTAAAGTCATTAAAATAATGCAGTATTAAATACTTATCTAAAGTAAGACAAGTACAACTGTGATACCTTCTGGTTATTAGGATACATATGTCTAATATACATTCATTTTGGAGTCCCTTAGGGGACAGCCTTGTTATTAATACAGCAAAGAACAGCTGAGTGAGCATATGGTTTATTAAGACATGCTTATATTAATTATATGTGAATACTATTCAAAAGGGTCACTGTTCTATAACTGAGAGACCCTTTGTGATCACTACTTAGGAACTCAAAGCTCAGTAGGATTAGTCTTGATCCAATCTATTTGTCTCTGGCTGGAAAAATCATTATATTTGTGTCTAGGCTGGAAATTAATGAAACACTTCAGAACTTAAGACCATGACAACTCAAGCAATTAATGAATATGCAGAACTGAAGGAAATTTTGCAGGCATGATGATATTGCATGTGGGAAGTCTAAAGCTCACATATTTCTGTAATACCTTTTGCAGCAATCTGATCCATAATGCAGCCTTGCACAATGTATATATAATAAAGCAGAAAAAATTTGGTAGTTGCAGGCCAAAACTAAAAACCAACTATAATCCTGTCTGCATGGCTTCCATCCCTCCACTGCTCAACTTATTTGCTTTTTGAATATTGTAATTCCTGCTCCGTTACCTAAAACCTAAAGTGAAAATTGCTGATGATCTGTTACTCTTAAGGCTGTTTTTCATTCCAGGAGATGACACAGCCTGCACAGTCTCCCACAGTGCATCACTGCACCTTTTACTGGAGTGCCAGGCAGAGGATGGTTTAAGCATGAAAACAAAAGCAACGTGGATTCAGTTGTGGAGAAGGAGACCCAGTGGGGAACAAGCTGCAGACTGTTCAATTTTATATTTCTTTTTCTCACCCTAAATTTCCTCTGATCCCAGAAAAGCTGCAGTTCATACCTAAGACCGGGACTCAGAGGTTCCAAGTCAGCTTTTTTCTCTGAGAAGTTTCAGGGTTCCTGTGGCCGTGCTGGGACAGAGCAGGCCCTGCCTGGCCTTGGCTGTCACTTGGCTCCTGGGCCAGAGCCTGGCACAACTCCAGGAAAAAATGCACTAGGAGAAAAGACAGTTTCATTAATGCTTCTCCATGTTCTGTGAATAGAGAATTCCATATTGGATATTTCCCTCCATTAGCAGAACCTGAAAACTCAAACAGAATGTATGAATTATCCATCCAACTGTAACAAACCCACAGAGCCCCATCCTGCCCTTGAACACTTCTAGGGACTGGCTGTGAGGGCTTGTTCTGGCTGCTCCTTCTGCCCCACAAAATTCCTGTCTCTGGGGCTGGCCACCAGCAGTGGCCCCTTGAGCCCATGGCTTGGGTCAGTCAGAACATTCTGCCCCTTGTGAGGCTCTTGGTGAGGAATATTCCAGAACAGCATGGGAGTCCTGGAACTGCATCAGGGAAGAGGCTTTCTGAGCCGTCCTTGGGTCACATAAAGCAAAAAAGAGACAAAACCTGATGGTTTTCGTTGATTTGTTTGTGTTTGGTTTGGTTTAACAGGTGCTCCCAGAAAGTGAGTGGGCATTTTCCTGTGCTGGTTTGGTTTTTAATACTCAATTTCAAGGCGGGGGAGCTGTGTGTGGACATCTGAGCTGTGGGAGGACAGTCAGCACCTCCCAGCCTGGCTGAGGGGCAGGAGAGCATCAACAGCCTCCTGTGTGCTGCAGCTCTGGGAGTTTTAATCATGGTTTTGGTGGCTCCTGGTTTATTTAGTGAGGTATTCAAGGAGCAACACTGAACTAGAGATCCTGAGGTTGGAAAGCATGGGAGGAGCTGTAGCCTTTTTTCAGGGGAAGCATTTTAGGGTCATGGTCTGAGAGCAGGCTGTGGCAGGTAGCTCTTGGTGGCCGTCTCTCCCCTGTGAAGGAGAGGCCATCATAGTTCTAAATATCTCTCAGTAATTTTTTATTTTGGCATTTAGCTTTTAAACCTTTTCAGTTACTAAACCTTGTAGCTGACCTGAAGAAATGACAGATTTTGTGGGTATTTTTTAAGCCATACAACGTATGCAAGGAAAGGAATAAATAAAATTATAAAAACAGTAGGGCATAAACGACTTTGCTGATTTCCCAAAATATTCTTCATAGTCTTCAAGAGCAAATACAAGCACCTGCTTTATTCAGTGCAGGGAGGCATCTGTTAGCTCCATTGGAAATGCAAACATATATTTATAGAATGTTTGGTGGCTGAAATGTAATTTTTATCTATTAAGCTTCATATTTAAAGCTTTTTTCTTTCTTTTATGTGAGTGCTTTTTCCTAAACTAATTAGTAAACGCTGCTGGTGTTTGACATATATTAAATGTCCTGGAAGTTGGAAAATAAAGTTCCTAAATGATGGTATAGCTGGTAAAGGACTGAAATCTTCTGACACATTCAAACTGTGAATTTGTTACTTGAATCGTAAGGAGCTGAGCATTTGAAAATTGACACAATTCCATGAAGTCTTAATACCAGAAGAGACAGGTGTTGTACTTTAATCACACCAGAAGAAACAGCTGATGTACAGTGCAACAGCAATAATTCCAAGCTAGAAGCCTACAAATAATCTAGCTGCAAATTATATTGTCAAGAGAATCAAAATACTTTGTAATATATTCTAATGCATATTAATTCGAGAGCCCTATAGGGGACAGTCTTGTTATTAATACACAGAGGAACAGATGTGATAGCATATGGTTTACCAACTTGTATTTATGTTAATTCTATGTAAATAGGATTTTAATAAGGTAGCATTAGTCTATAGCTTCATTTTCCTAATATATCTTTCTTTGAAGATGATAATGGAATTATCTAAATTGGGGTCTAGGATCATAGGAAAGGTTAGTGGAAAGAGTCCATTTTTTCTAAGACATAAAAGGGGGTAAAAAAAAATCCCTTTTTGAACATTTTGTCATGATTTAAGCTTTCGGTAGAAGAAGTTTGAATTATTTTATTCACCAATTCTGCCATTTCTAAAAACTGCTTGATATCTACTCTTACCATTTTTAGATTCTTATCTCTTTTGTGTCAATTTTTGGTAGTTTGAGCTTCCATTCAGCTCTCTTTGGGAAACTTGCAAAATTTTGTAGAATGCCAGAAAATTTCCAGCATTACCTTATATCTGATGTCCATTGAACTTGCTGTGCAGCTCCTCTCTGGCTGTCAGTTGGAAAAGCTGTGAGTGCATTTCTCTGTTAGCTCAGGCTCCTCGGCAGCTTTCTCTGGGGCACAACTTTTTTTAATTATGCTCCCAGGCACTGCTTGGAGCCATTTCAGTTTGTGAGGAGAACAGAGTAAGCAATCTGTGTTCCCGCAAGCAGCTGAGGAAATACAGTACTAATCAGCACTAGTGCTTCAGAGGACTTGGGAAAAGTTTCTGCCTGCTATTAGGAATTTCTGGTTTAAACTGTTGAATCGAACTTTTGTGTCACCTTCTGTTGAGCTGCACTGTTATAGTTTGGAAAGTTAAGTTCTGTATCCCCGGCCTAAAAGGTCCCAAGATGCATTGCCTGGAACTTCCAGTTCATAACTGGGAAACTGTAAATTGAGGACAAGAATTTATCTTCCCCATAGATAGAGCTATTGCTTTCTTCTTTCAAGAAAAAACAAACAAACAAACAAACAAACAAACAAACAAACAAAAAACCTGAAACTTATTTTGCATTTCTAAAGAACAGGGAGCTTGGGGGGTGAGAAGTGGAAATGCTAAACTTGTTTAAGCTTAAATGCAGCTTATAAAGGACTCTAGCAAAACTCTGTTGTGCAGGTATGTCAGAAATACTTTGTTTGGGTTTAGTTTTATTCTTCTTCCAGGTTTAGAGAAGCTGTTTAGAATACCCCATGTGCCAGTGTTCTGTGATTATGTTTTGAATAAGTCAGCAGCAGGATTTGGAATTGTAATTATTTGAAAAATGCTGATGAAAGTAACACTTCAATGTAAACACCAAAGAAAGCTTAGGGTGCTTGGCTCTTTTCTATTCTGTTCCTCAGATCTTGGGTGTAATCCAGGACCCACAAAAGCAACAGGCAACTCTTTCTGGCAAAGTACTGCTTCTAGGGTGTAGTAAAGAGAGCAGGAATGCACAGTATCACAGAATGGGTAAGGCTGGAAGGCTCCAACTTCCCTTCTCAAGCTTTTGGAAATAGTAAATATGCATCTGCACAACTCTATGGAAACAGTACTCAAGACACAAGAGACAATGAAAATACTTTTATTTTTTGATTCTCTAGACGGATAAACAAATAACCTGGAAAAAAGTGAAAACTGAGCAAACAATTTAAAAAATTGAGGATTTTTGTGTTCCTGTGTCTATATTTATAGTAAACCATGCTGTAAGTAGTCAGCAAGGAATATTTCCTCTCACCACGAGATACATCTCTGCTCGTAGCAAGAAACACTGGAGATTCATAATACAAGCAAAGTGAAGGGACTGTTTGTGTCATCAGCAACAGGGGGTTATCGGATCATACATCTTTACCTGACAAGAGGTGGCAATTTAATCTGACAAGTTTCCTGCCAATGAGGACAGCTTTAGGAGTTCAGCTGCCTTGGTAAAGATTTGACATGTCACTGAGGGATGTTGTGCACAAGCCTGACAATAAACTGGAACTTGCTAATGCAGTTTAGGGTAGCTGTGAAAATTTATTAGAAACCAGAGTCTGTAAAATTACTCTACTCCAGAAATGTTTTGCCTTCCCTGCTGAATATATGTGATATTTAATGCATGACACATATTTAAAAACTTGTTTCCTGATCATGTAAAACAAATCTACAGTAATGCCCATGAAGTGGCAAGGAATTCAGTTAAAGGCATGGGAGAAGCAGCAGAATGAGAGGGCTGCCTTCTGTATCCACAGGAGAAGCCTGTGTGAACTGAAGGTTTGGTTGCTGAATTGATGTGTCCTGCTTGGAAATTTTATTTGTGTACCATGGACAGGGACCTAAAAGGACTTTAGAGGCATGAAAAGCTCCAGGTGATGTCTGAGGATCACTTGCAGCTGGACACCAGGCTCATGATATGGGCACTGGACCAAAGCTTGCAGACACCTTTCAGCAAACTCTCCAAATGCTCTTTGAATTCTGGCTACCAGCTGAACATCAAGGAAAAATAATTTTGTGTTTGTTTTGCAAAAGTAACTTGTTTCAATGTGAAAGTGAAAAAACATCAGCTGTATATTAAATAAATTTTCAAGTTTGATATGGGGATTTTTGAGGTGTTTGGGATAAGGCATTCCTAATCCCAAATGGTGAAGCTGATCTTGTAGCAATTCAGCACTCTGAAAAATGTTGGCAAATGTCACCTGGAAGAATATTAGTAATGAACTCACAAAATTTGTGAATAAACTTTTGAATGAGAGAAGTGTGTATAAAAAGAAGACTGGAAAGAATTGAAGGATCTGCCAGAATGCATGTTCAATCATAGAGCCGTTTTTTTTAATCATTTCCCTGTTAGCTCTTGATGACCCTTGGAGAAAGGCACATTTAATACACCTACCTTTCCTAATGTGGATATTTTTATAATTTCTAACCAGGCAGTCTTCTTGAAATTTCATGGTAACAGAAAATGGTATCATTGCTTGAAAACTTCATTGATTGCTGAAGGAAGATGAATCATTTTACTCTTGCTGCACATTTTGTGACTTCAACTGAGGCAGATGTCTGGGCAAACTGTCTATAATAGTGTGTGGATAGATTTTTATAGTTGTCAGTATTAAGGTGGGTTATGATAGCAAAATCCTGACTCTTCTTTCTAATGGCTACCTTTAGTCAAAAGGGGAGTAAATTAAATGACAGAGTCTGTTCCAGAACAGATATAACTTGGTACATATCAAGGCTTGGAAAATCCCAAGAAAGTTTCAAAGCTGGTTTAGTTTGTCCTAATTTGTTCCTTTTATTCTCTTAGTACAGAGCGAATGTATTGATCTCACAAGTTAATGAAAAGCCTAAAAAAAAATCTCCAGAGAGTCCTTCCAATGGCTTTCAAACACATTACAACCAATTAGGAAACTGAGGTCGCCATGGGTGTCGCTGGTGGCCAGAGCCGGTCTGGGAGAGCAAGAGGGAGCTGAACTCAGGGTGGGCTCACACATCTCACCTGGCTTTGCTTTTTCTGAAGGGCCTCTGCAGCTGCAGTTGCTCACTAATTGCACACTTTGCCTCTCCTTTTGGCATATTTCTGGCATGCGGTGACATCAGCAGTCTAATTGCATTTTAATTAAGAGCAGTTCATGGACTTCTACAGCATGTCTTGGCAGCTGCGGTCTTGCCGGGGAAAGAGAATTGAAAGAAGGGAATCCAGTTTTGTAGAGCGGTGTTTGCAAGGAGACACCTTTTTAATAAAATCCCTTGGACAGCAACCTGTATTTTGTAAGTGATAATAAAAGAGCAAAGGTCAGTTTGGGAACTTGGGTTGTATGTAATTTTATGATATTAGGCCTGATGACACGATTTTTTTTTGCTCCTGACTCTTGAGATGGTTTCTGTAATGCTCTAACACCTTGGCCATTGAAGTGCAGAGAGTAAGGCCTGTTCAAAGCCAATTCATGCTGGAAGAGAGTTATATTTTGGTAATGGACAAGAATATCCTGCTTTGAGCACAATTTAACTGTTATAATATACTCAAAATAGATTGGAAATTAAATGTAAAATCAGGTAATTTTTTTTTTTTTTAAACAAATATTGTAATAATAAGCTTAATACAAAAAGTGGTGTCACAGACTTCAGGATTTTGCTGGGAAATCAGAACTGTAATTCTTTAGCAGATTATTTTGTGGGGGGGCAGGTAGGACATGTCTGTTTTACCAGAAAGAACCTTCCTGGATGAGTCTTGCTGTCATCTTTATTATTTGTGTACATCTGTTCTTTGTCTGCCAGAACTCCATTACGGCACCAGTGCTGAATCAACAGCCCCCCAGCCTTGGATACTTTTCTGCTGGAGGGGCTGGTGAGCTCCAGTGTGCAAGAGCAGCTCATCCAGAGCCACCGTGGGCAGTGCATTGCTCAAACTGCCTCATCCACCTCTGCACTCTTTATTTGTTTCTCTCCCCTGCTGCTTCAGGGGGATCAGCTGTGTGTTGCCAATTAGGCTCATCAGCATTGTCAATAACAGATGTGGAGCTGCTGGTAATCTCCCACCCTTGCTAGTGGACTGTAAGGGATTCTGGCTGTTTGTGATGAGATTTAACCCTTATCCCCCACAGGGAGCCAAGTCACTGTCAAAGACCAGGAGTCATTTTATTCTGTTCTGTATTTTAAGGGTTCTTTCACCACTATCTTAGTCCCAGTTGGTTTGATTAGACATTGGCTTGGGCTGTGGGTTCCAGCTTGCAGGAAAACATAATTAACTTCATCACAAATCAATATGAAAATGATAGCTGAAGAAGTCTGCTTCAAGCTAAAGGTAATTGCGAGAGGTTTCATTATCTGTCAAGTAGATTATTTGGACATGTTTTGAAATGCAAGCTGCAAGCAAAACTTTTCAGTTCCCAGCCAGCATGCCATTACAGGGCAGAACTGAAAATATGTTTCATTAGGCAGGATGCTCAAAGATTTCAGCTTTTGCACGCTTACTGCCACTTTTGCTCGGGGCAACCCCTCAGTGCATGTTCTTTATTTATTCCAAGATGAGGGAACTTCAGTGCTTGTGCTGCAGTGACTCTGCTCCTCCCAGGGGAGTGATTCTGTTTAGGGAGAGTGCAACACTTGGTGACTTCTGCAAACAAGTAGAAATCAAAGTGGTCTAGACTGCAAATTTGTTCCTGTGAATACCTCCTCTTGCACAGTACAGTTTTCTTGAAAGAGCAAGTTCTACCTAATCTTGACATTTTTGCCATCTTACTAGCAGCAGGGGTTGTTGATCTAAACATGCCACGGAGCCTGTAGGTGAATAAGGAACCCACAGATTTGTCCTCTGGCCATTAAACAGGAGTGGGTGAGTGTCACAGCAGAGTGCTTGTGTTTCCTCTTTGAGCTCAAGAATAATATTGGAGGACTGCCACAATAATGAGTCTGAATTACTGTCTAATTACTAACAGTGTTAAGATAAATATTTAGCATCTCAAGTTACTCTTTCATGAGCAACCTCTACAGAGTGACACATCAAAGTATTTATGTACGTGCTATGGACCCTTGAAACTGTGAACCAAACAAGTAAACAAAATCTCAGCTGAGAGTTTTGTGAGCCACTTGCTGGTCTGAGCAGCAGGCAATAACGAGATAATTCTTGAGAGCCTCTACCTTTAGGTGCCAGTGACAATAAGTCAAGGACATGGAAAAGCATAGCACAAAATTAGAATTTAATTTCAGAAGGTATCATAATTTTTTATCTTTTTTCTAATTTGGCGAAGACTGTAGGAGAGCCTGAGGCACAATTTCTGTTAGAAGATGAATTATAGTGCTAGAAAAATACATACTGATGTGAAATGAGCTAAGAGTATTTGACTTGTCTGAATTGCAGTGCTGAATAACGATCTTGTTCTCACCAGTAACGTTCTTGATGCATTTGCCTATTGAAAGTGTTTTCTGGGATACCTTAAAGTCTGAACTCAGACTGAAGCAAAGCACTTTGCTGCTGCATTTTTTTTTTTCATTAATCAATGCAGTAATTTTTTTCAAAGCTGTACAGAGCATCCTAAGCTTTTGTTCCACTCAGAAATTTTAGTAGAAATTTAAATACCAATACAATATCATGGCTGATGGATTATTGATTAATAACAAAGTTTTAATCCTCTGGATATTGAAGATATTATGGAACTATTATACTGATATCAGTGCATTCCATCTCATTTGTCATTAGCAAAGTTAAAGTTAAAAATTTTTTAACTTTACTGCTTCTCAGCAAAATTTTGTTGAAATTAGATTTGCTCAAGTTAGCACCTACAAGTTTTTGAAGTGAGTTATGAATCACTTGAAATGATCTGTTATCAATTGGTAACTTATAATTAGTACTTAGGGGTTTGTACTTGAATTCTATCTGAGGGACGACTAGGTTTTCTGGAAGGTAACTTGTAAGTGTTAGAACTTAAAAAGGAGTTTAATATAATATTCTATACAAGGATGAGTTTGTTCTCAATTATTATTTTCCTGTCTATTTTGCTGAGCCCGCTGGGACCTGTGGGAAAGGCTTTTCATGGAAAAATGTACACTGGGGTGAACATGCAGGTCTATTTATGTCACTCAAGATTGGCAGAACTGGGGAGTCTTAGAAGGATATTAAGTTTTAACTTAAAAAAGTGTCAGCTGTAGATACAGCTACCATCATCAAAAGTCACATACCCTTGCCTAAATTAGGATTAAATAACAATTGCTGCATAGCCCTGTGTGTTGATTTGTACTTTCTTTGTATGTCTGGAAAGTGGGTTTTCATTTACTCCTGCTATCAGTTCCTGAGTTGATATCTTTGGGTTTCCCATGGCAACAGATTTCTTTGTGACTGAGCAAGTATCATTTTCTTGCTTTGGGTGTTAGCTAAGGTATGAATGCAGAGCCTCAAACAAAGAGATGGTAAAATACATTTTTCAAGGAATTCTTTCTTTGAATCTTAACTGTTGTGTGGGGTTTTTTTTGTTTTTGTTTGTTTTTTTTGTTTTGGTTTTTGTTGTTTTTGTTTTTTGTTTTTGTTTTTTTAAGCATTAAATTGGTGTATGATTTCTTTTCCATTTAGTGTATGTAAATACTGCAAGATTTGATAGCAAGAGTCTTTGTAAGTAAAATGTCTCTAGTGCTTAAGATCAGAACTCTTGTGGAAAGTTGAATGAAGAGCTCAACTCGGTGGTTTGTTTATTGCTTTTGTGCTTGACTTGTGATCATTTAAATGCTTGGGAGAGACTGTGATGCTTATTACACTAAATACAACTCTTTTCTTCTCTCTTTATAGAGATATCTAAGTTTGTTTTCACTTTTGAAGGTGATTTCTGTGGAAAAGACGCTTTCTGCCCAATAAATTCAGTTATTATAAGATTAGCTATGTCCACTACCCCTGTCCTGATATAAGCATTTTTTAATCCCCAGGAGCTACATTGACAAAATGTGAGATGCACCCTAGAGAGCAGAAGGCTCCCTTCCAAGAGACATGATGTTGACAGAAACACATTGTAGTAAGGAATTAATCTTTACTTTTCCTCATTTGTTCTATTATGTGTAATAACTCCCCCAGGCAAGAGTCAGCAGTTGCACTGCTGCAGGTTGGAGCATCCAAACCAATGGGATGTAAGCCTGATACAACTGTCTGTCTCAGAATTAACAGTCAGAAATCAAAGCAAGCACAAAGGCAAGATTTCACTGCAATGGATTTCTGCCTTGATGAAAACACACAAACTTTTGATAGGAATTGCTTGTTACTACAACACTATGAGATCTGAAACTTTAGATTGTTAGGACCAATTTCACTGTGCTGTAGACAGCTGCTTGAGTAAAGTTCTAGTTTACTTTCTCGAAGTGGCTTGATCTGCCAAGCTGGTCTTTCTTCAAAAAGCCATAGGTGCAACATAATTCTATGTTAATATTTGTTCAATGAAAAGGAAATAGCTTTAAAAAAAATAAGAATAAAAAGAAAAAAACAAGCAAAAACTCTTCATGTAATTTTTATTCTTAGTAGAAAAAAATAATGTCTGTAACAAAGAGCCAGAAGCAGATAGTGATGAAATCTCTAGGCAGTACTCTATAGGTCACTATGTTGCAGTTAGACAGAATCCAATTTTGTGCAGTTTTTCAGCCCTGAATATTGCAAGAGCTGATTGCAAATACCCCTTGACCATCCAGTCACTTGACTTTTCTTCTACTGTCTTCCACCACAATCTTAACCCAGTGGATGTATGTGGCTGAGAACATTGAGTTGTGGTACAGCTTCAGTCTGAAAATATGAGCTTGTTCTCATTTTTGTGTCATACTCTGCCTTTATTCTGTCCCTTGTAATATAGAGATTGGAAATCAATGAGTTTGACTATACTTGTTTAAGTGCCAGGATATTTTCCCACATTTTGAGTCAATGTGCTGTAGCTCTCTGATAAGTAACATCAAAGCACATTTTGTTAATTCATTACTCTCCACAAGGTTTAATGTTTGCTGCTCTGCAGCTGTATTCCTTAAGCCTGTCTTACCTCTAACTTTTGATATATAAGAAATAGGAACCTTTCATTTCAGTCAATTGGTCAGTTGTTAAACAAGATGGATATTGTCTGAATAACTTTGTCAATACTGTTCTAACTGTTTTAAAAGTGAAGTACAAGATCTGGTAGAAGAGTAGCGATGAACTGTAAGTGTAAAGTGTGAAGCTGAAACCTAGGCTTAAAAATATTGATAAAAATATTTATAAAAAGATTTATAAAAGCCATACCTGCTGGTTCAGATGGACAGTACTTCCCACATGCTGGTTTCTGCATGCACAGTGTAGATGATCATGCAATGTGGATACAATGAATCTTTGAAGTGGGCTGAAATATTATACTTTTGTCCAAGAGTTAGTAAATTTTCTGGTTTCCTCTTTTTTGTTCTTTAAATGATGATTTGGAAAAAGATGCATGAAGTCCCCAAACAAACCCACTAGTAAGCATAACATTTGTCAGGCAGTAATCGCTGCCAGTGTTTGAAGGATGAGATTATTGCAAATGGAACTAGCAGTGGCTGAATTAGCACTGAGCAGCTCTTAGTTGCAAGGCATTTATTCTTCATCAGCATGCAAAATTGGAAGGGCATCTCTTCATATGGTCATTTTTTATAGGATATATTAATAGCTATTATTAAGGCTAAAACTTGGGTACAGCACAAAAGGTCTCATCAACTCTATTGTATGATTGATAAAGCATGATATTGATAATTCATCACAATAAGAAAAAAAGATTAAAATCTTTGTTTAATAAGATTATTTTTCATCATGTATTGGATTATGAGAACTCAACATCATAAATCTTTGTTAGAGAGGGAGGAGATTTCCTTTGCAGGTCTGCTGATCAGATTTCTGCAAAATTGTTGACATGTTAGAAAACAATTTAAAGAATAGAAATACTAAATAGTTGCCTTTAAAATTGTGTAATTGGACCCAGCTTGCTTAGGTTACCAGTAAACTGCTGCAGAACTAGAATTCTCTGTGGGTTCTGGTTTTAAAAATGCAAGGTTGAAAGGAGAGGACTTCTCTCAAAGCACCAGTGTAAAATTTTCATTCCCAAGGACTTTAATCAACCACGCTCTGGGTAGGGGTCAATTATGGTTTAAAGGGTATTTAAGGAATAGTCACCATTGGGCTATGACAGTATGTTCAGTTTTGCTTATGTAAGAGGTTTTGGGCAAACTGGAACATTTTCCTTCTAAGTTTGAAGCTGGAGCTCTGCATTAGAGCCTTCAAACTGTACAAGAGGTGCTGCATTTCTCATACTGCTCATGTTGTGCATGTAAGAACAAAGGTAGGAAAGAATTTGGAGGCTTTTTGTTTTTTATTAGCCTGTAACAGATTGAAGAAATACACAACTAAGTATGTCCAGCTACTCAGAGAAACTATTTCCATTGTTTTATGCAGAATTTCACACACCTTTTTTGCCTCTTAAATATAGAGCACTTCTTTATCAAGCAGCATGAAGCTTTATAGTGTTTTGCACCAGTCATTTTAGTGTTACCATAAAACCACCTTTCCCCTTACACCTATAAAACTCATAATTTGCTGCAAGCTTGGTGGAGCTGTTTGTAATATTATTTTAGGTTTAGTCTTTACCATGAGCCCAGTGGGCAGATTTACTCTGGAAAATGAGACTACAGGTTGAAGGGGAATTTTTTGAGAGTTTTCTACAGGGACAAAAGTTTTTGCTGTTGCATGTATACTTGATATTGTTTTAGAAGTAACCAGGGTTTAAAACTGATTAAGTTTATTAGTCCATCATCAAGCTAGCATTTTGAACTACAGTAACTGACATGTAACTTAGTCCTCTGTGACTGTGTTTATATGAAGAACTATGATTTATGACGAATGGTTTTTGAGGTGTCTGAGAAATGCAGACCTACAAAGTGCTCAAGCCTGGATGATGTACCTCGATGTTCATTTCAGAGTGAAAAACTTTGATAAAGCAATTAGAAATAAATTGAGTGGCTCTGTTATACCTGGCAATCTGAAATTAATTTGGTTCATTATAGCTTAAGCTTCACATTTAAATATCAAAAATGTTGTAATTGTATTTGCAGATTAGCTTTGTGTTTTTCTGCTTCCTGTGATACATGGGCAGCTGTCATTGCTAATTTCAGGGAAATGCAATCAGAGAGAGTTTAATTTCTTGCATTTGCAGCTTTTTTGCTATGGTAACAAAAGCCTTATGAAGCCTTTTGTCTTTGGATCTCACAACTCTATAGATAATGACCTACCCTTGAACCACAGCTATTCAATGTTTTTCCATGGCGAAAGGTTCTCTGTTGTAAATGAGTAAACCAACTGGGTTTGTTTTGACATTTATGAAAGGAGGGGAGGGAGAAAGCACAGCTTGGTTCCATTAAAAAAAAAAAAAGACAATTCCATTTAAAGGATTGGTTTTGAATAGGTTTGGGAACCTAAAGCTCAACTCTGCACTAAAAGCTGTCCCTTAATCCAGGCTGATTGCAAGAAGGAAGCTCTGGAAGTGACTTGTGGGGGGACATGCAGAGGCAGAGCTCATTCAGGGTCCCTTCAGTGCTGCCACCTGCCTCACCACGGCAGGGACCACAGTGCCTTCACATCAATGTGTTCTTTGATGATATTTCCATGCATAATCTGATAAACAATACCTTTGACTTATGGTATTTAGGATAACTGGCCCAGCTGGGTCATGTCATTACTGAAACAAGCTTTACATTATTGCTGTTTGGGTCCTTAAATTGATTATGTGCTTTGACAGTCAGCTTGGAGACCCTTAATTTATCATTAAGGTTTGTGCTCATTATCTAAGAGGCCCCTACTTCATGCCTGTTACTGTAATGTCTCATTCCTAAATGAATTTCTGCCCTTTGAGGCCTGAGCTAAATTCTTAAAAATACTTGGACTGAAAACTTCCTTCGAGTTTTGAATGAATTCTTGTGCATAGCTCAAACAGCTCTTATGCTACTTAAGTAACTCCAGTTGGCTTCATATTCTCCTGCATTTTTTGCTTGTAATACCATTATTTTTAAGAAAATCTCTTCAAAATTACTTGCTAAAGCATCTAGCTGGAGCAAAAATAATGTACTGCCTGAGAAATTTGCATTTTTTAGGACATCTAGTTTGGACAGCAAGGCAATGAGCCTCAGCTTCATGAATAGTCAAAAGAGTCTGAGGAAAACACTCCATTAATTTAATGTTATGATTACCCATGTGTCATTTCTAGCCTTCAGTGGATCCTAAAATGAGGACTTTCACATCTAGTTAAATCATGCACTCCCTTAAAGATTGGGTGTCCCAGTGTCTGCTGTTTATTTTTTTTTCATCTATCTTTAAATGAACGTCTTTTGCTGAGCCTCCACACCTCACCATTTGTCTGTAAAGCAGTGCCTTCCCTGACAACAGGCCCTGTCAGCAATTCCTAAGCCCCCTGACAGAGCTCTGGGGCAGGTCTCTGGGATAGATCTTTCTTTAACATTCTTGGACACTGTATTTTATCTGGTGTTCTGCTTGAGCCCACCCAAAGACAACTTTTCAGCTTTGCTGCTTGCACATTGCTCTGCTTCTATGTTCCTGAATTTCATATTTTTTTTTATCAGTAAGGATTTTTCCTCTGCTGTAATCTAGTTAAAGCTGAGGGACCCATTAAATCAACAGATGATCAACTGATTGTGGAAATTAAGAAGGAGAATTTAGTTGTGTTGCCTCATTTTTTTTTTTTGTCATCATATAAGAGAATTGTCACCTTTGTTGCTGTAGGACACGGGACCAGTCTGCCCTGCACTGGAGGGTGCAGGTGCCACCAGGCTGAGCTGGGCTCAGTCTTTGGCTGGCTGAGCCATCATCTGTCCCTGTCCCAAGGTGCCAGCACAGCTGTCCTCTCCCAGGCTGCGGGCTGGGAGCAGTGAGTGCCTGCAAGGGCAGGTGCCTGGCTCTGTGAGCAGACGTTCCTGCATCTGGGTGCTGTTTGTCACTATAATGAGTTGGCTTCTCACCATCTCATCTCTGAATTCCCCTAATGTGCTTCTAACCACCAGTCCCCATATTGTGGCCACAGGCTGATTGATGGGTTCCTGTCTTGTTGACCACTCTGCTAGAGCTCCTTGCGTGCTGCTGAAGCATATGGAATGTTTGATTCCACAAAGCATGTGGAATGTTTGATGGGGTTTTAAAGCACCTGAACCTCCAAATATCACGGTGGCCAAATCCTGCCTTCTGCCCCGGTGAATATCTGCCCCCAACATACCCTTATCCTTTCCTGCATTGGGCCACTTAGCCAAAAATAATACTGACATTGAAAAAAGAACTTTAGAGTTGCTGGAAGCTATTGGGAAAGACCAGCAGCTGCATATGAAATTTACTTCATTTGTTGACAAGTGGGTGAATATATGCAAGAAAAAGATTTCAGGTAACTATTTACTCCCCTCTGCAGTGTAAATAGCATTGTTGGAATGCTTTACTTTTGACCTTCATCTACAGGACCCTCCTCTTAGAGGGGATTTCTGTCTGGTTGCCTGAGGATGCGGAATAGTTACACAAAAAAACTAGATCTCAGACATTTGTAAAAGTTTATTAATTATTCCTTCAATGATACCTTTTTACTCCAGCTGGTTTATACCTAAGCTGCCTCTAAATGCAGCTTATATTTTTAAAGCCCAAGAAAACGGGCACACAAATATGGACATTTGTTAGGGAATTAAAATTTTTCACAAGGTTTTCACTCGTCAGTTTCCTTACCTGGATTTTCCTCAGTGATATTCCCGGGGGAAAAGCTGTTACACGAAGGGCACTGCTTTGCTTAAAAAGGCTGAACACTAGGGATGACTGTTCTATACTGAGTTCCTCCAGAGAGAATTAACAAAACTGCTGCAAGCAATATGTTGGAGAGGGATGGTGCTGCTAAGGCTGGGTGAGGACAGAGCTCCCCAGGCAGGCCTGCAGTGCTGTGCAGGTGAGAGCACTTGGTGTTGGCTTGAGCTGATGCAGTCCTAGCAGAAAAAAAGTGACTGGGACTACTTGGTTTTGACAGACTCCCTTCTTCCTCACAATCATGATTTTTGGGGTCTTTTTTTTTTTTTTTTGTAATGAAGGTTTTCTTCTCACAATGGTTATTGAAAAAAAAACTTCCCCAAATGTGCTATTTCCATCACATCCAAGCCCACACAAAGTACTACAGCACAAAAATTCAAATTGGATGACATGAGAACTATTCTATCCATGGACATGCTGCAGCATGGTTTTTCAATATCTACATTTCCAGTACTGATTTCTTATCGAAATTTAGTCCAGTTTTCATGAAAAAAAAAAAAAAAAAATTGTCAATTGTTTATTAATAAAAAAGATTTTTGAAGGAGAAATGTCAGGTTTCTGTATGGGAAGTGGATGCTCATGGAAAACCTCATCTGATCCTTCATTAACAGATGTTTCCTCTTTAGCAATAGAGGAATGAAGTTATTTATTCAGTTTCTCTAAAATTTAAATGCTGAAAGAAATAGAATGGACTTTTACCTATGCCCTTTGGTAGACAACAATACAGTTCATTTCTTCCAGTTTTGTCATGGACAACATAAACATGCCAGAGCCTAAACAACTAACCGCAAAATACAAGACTGCTGAGTATAATGCAATATGAACAGCACAGAATTATTCACTAAGGCCTGAAATAGATCTGAGTGCAGCTAAGTCAGTGCTGCAGTGCTCCAGGTAATGGTTCAGGCTTTGAAAGTGAGAGTAACCAAAGCAACTTGAATTGATTTTGCTTCAAACAGCACAACTTAAGAGGATAAAATTGAAGGGAAGATAAGCAACACCGTGTTGCACCAATACTTAGTGCTTCTCCAGGGAGTTCTCCATGTGTGTGCTTGTTGGGAATAGTTCTGCAGACCATGGCACTTAAATCTGAAAGGCTGCTGGCAAGGACTTTGTGCTCAGAAAGTAGCTGGTAGGTATTGTATTTAACTAAATATGAGGAATACCAATGTCTAAAAAAAAAAACCAGATGAGGTTTAATTTAATGTTTTCTTCTATGTACAACCCTATGCAGAGGGTTTGTGTGCTTTAGATATTTTTTTTTTTCTGTTATGTGTGAGGTTGTAACTCACAGGAAGAAGATAGGCAACGATAATGGTATTCTGAGGGATAGATAAATACAGCTCTGATTCAATTGGTAACAGCAGAAACAATTCAGCTTTTTTGAGTCGTGACCAAAAATGTTTCTTACCTGGGCAAGTGTGGTGTACAGAAAAGACACACATTCTTTGTGAGTAAGAATTATTAATGCACATTCTACAGGACAATGTGGGTCTCTTAATCTGATTTTGGGGTGTGATAGTAGCATATGGCTGGATTTTACCAGGAACAGAGAGGAGATATGTTAACGGCAAGTGAGAATATCTCATCATTAACTAAACTGTTGCTGTTCTTCCCTAAATCTGGAGCCACTTCCACTCCAGATTGCTCTGGATGCACTCGAGTGTCAGTGAAGTTACTGCTGTCCAACAGATATTCCAACTCTCTTCTTACACAGCTGTGCTTTGTGCATCTAAGCAAAACTCTGTCCTTTGATTTCTTCTTTTATTCCTACATAAGTAACATCTATGACAATGTTTCTAAAGGTACTCTTTTAAAGGAAATAATAAGAAAAAACTACATTGTTAAATTACTTTTTTCAATAAAGTAATTTTGCATTGTTTTCTGCTGGTTTTGGGATTGTCCTAATTCCAAGGTTTTTTGTTGAGTGCAAGCTAGAGAAGTAATGGAAGGGGGCTGAGGAAAACAAACCTTGCTGCTGAATCTCAATCTGAATTCAGTTTCTATTCTCTATCCACTGCTGCACTGTTATATAGGCTTATTGTTAGGTATCATGCAAGAAAGAACAATGAAATTTCTTACTGAAGTGGTTTAGAGTTGGTTTTGTTTTTGTTTTCCTGTGGAAAAAGTGCTCAAGTTGGCATAGCAGCCTTAAAGGACAAAAATGGAGTACTGCATTTGTGGATCAATGAGCTAAGTGGAGAAGATCATGAAGAAACTGATTGATGGAATAGAGAAAGTTTGTGTTATTGTGACTGCACACAAGGACAAGGCTGTCCAATGACAAAGTCACCCTTTTATAGTTCTAGAAGAGATGGGTAGCAGGGTTCATTATTGACAAAAGGCATAGACTTGCTACAGTAAATGAGTTCATGGTGCAAATATTGTTTGGGGGGCACCTGCAGAATGCAGGCACCTTGGAGAGGCTCTGTCTTCAGTGAAACTGCAGGTATTTACAGAAGTAAAGCTTTGCTGTGAAGAGCTGTAAAACTGCCAGAGGGCATAAACAATGTTTGAAATGCATTCAAACACACTAGTCATGAATTATAAATGTCTTTTTGTGACCCTTCCTTAGCAAACTGACCACTGGGGTTAGCTGTCATCTAGTCAGGGTTTATGGGCCCATGGAAATGTGGTGTTGGATTACTTTGTGGTTCTGCAGCCTGGAGGAGCTACCAACAGCAGAGGGAAATAATTACAGACAGACTTGAGGAGAAGAAAGAGGAAAGAGAAGTTTTTTAACTAGTTGTTATTAGTCCATTAAGAGAGGAAAAAAGAAAGTAATTCCTTTAAATAATAATTTTAAAAGCCCACTTTAACTTGTGAACAAAGAAATTGTCATCTTTGCTTTTTTGTTCCTGTTATGACTTTTGATTCACACGGTGTTAATTCCTTTAATGCTTTGTAAATTAATTGTGGCAAAGAGAACTGCAAAGCTTGAGCTCTTTTCTCAAAAGATGGTAAATGGACTTCTAATGTTGATAACTTCATTTCTGCAGAGGAGGTGGGACAGCTTGATTTTATGCACAGCCAAGTGGCTTCTTCAGCAGAATTCAAGTTGATATAGAAACCCTAATGCACGCCACAAAATCCAGGTTCATAAAAAGAAGCCAGCCTGTGTGTCTGTGACTACATGTGATAACTTCTGCCTCTCCAAGGTACTGGGGCCTGTAATTTAGTGAGTCTCAGATAAGCTGCCTTGGGAGTACCCCCTAAAGCAATGGTGTTTTCTGTGCCTTCACTAGATGGTCTGAGGCATATCTAAAAGTTTTCTGCTAGATAACCAAAGCTTAAGATTTATCATTTTGCTAATGTTTATGATATATGAAGCCAAATTAAGCTGGGCTATGCAAATAAGTTGTGAATAAAAACATTTCTGGAGTGAATGGGATTTGAAAACTGCCTGGTAAAGCCATCAGTGACTGGTTTTGCTGTGAATATGACACCTCTGGTGGTGTTTGCTACATAGATCTGACAGTGAGGGGAGCTCTGCTGTATCCCAGCAGAAAGATGGAGTGTTCCACAGGTTATACCTAACTGACTAAAAGGTGATTTTCTTTTGATCCTCCTGCAGTGGTCATTGTCACACCAGCCTGACTTTCTTGGACGAATGTTTTTACTCTTTTGGAGAACAGGCTGAGAAGCCAAAACCCTTGTAAAGGAATCCCTGTATTCTGCTGTTTTTTTACTTGCTCTGCCTTTGGGAGATATGTCCTTTTTGGAAAGTTACCTTGAAGTTCCCCTTGATTCAAACCAGATTAAGGTAAAATGCAAATAAAGGATTTATTTTCATAATACCTAGAATACACAGCACAGTTGCAAGTGTTTATATAGAAGATATAAATGAAGGAATAAATAGGTGGGGAGAGATTAAATCTGAAAATTCTCTCTTTTGTGTATCTGCTTTGCTGCAGCTGCTTTCCCAAGCAGATATTATCAGGGATCCTTTTTCTGTGTATTTCCTATCTCAGGGAGCATTTTTTGAGAAAGTGACCTTTTGAATGCTCTGGATTACTTGTCATGGTTTTCATTTCTATAAAGTAATTTTTTAGGATGTATATGTGAAAAATGGATAAGGTGATTTAGAAGTGGCCAGTTATAATAAATTAGTGCTTCACCCTACTTGTCCCAAGCTGAATGCAGAAACACTTAATGTTACCTGATATATTTGTAATAATTGAGCCAATCTGTGTGGAAATCTTGCATTTACAGTTTTAAATTACACATTTTGGAGAAGGAGAATCATGAAACTTGAATCATGAAAACTCAGTAGTTTTCTGTTCCTAGGCTATTCCATGCCTTCCACACCCCTCCCAAAGACAGAGGAGTTTCCTAGTTATTCAGTAAATCTGTGCTTAGCTGGAAATTGAAGCATTCTGTGAGGTTTTGGTTTGATTTGAATTCAAAAACCAACACTGACTATTTTTTCTGTCTGGAGTAAGCAAACCTCAGTCCTACAGTGACCATGGCCCACAGTCCCTGTGGGGTGAGCTGAGCTGATCTTGAGCATTCCTCTGAGCTGCAGCAGCAGTTTGTCATCTGTGGCCTGTCCAGGGCTCTTGTCACTGTCTCATCCTGGCCTGGATCAGGAATGGTGTGGCCAGCAGGAGCAGGGAGGTCATTCTGCCCTGTACTGGACACTGGTGAGGCCACACCTCGAGTGCTGTGTCCAGCTCTGGGCCCCTCAGTTTAGGAAGGACATTGAGTGCGGGTCCAGCTCTGGCCCCTCAGTTTAGGAAGGACATTGAGTGCTGTGTCCAGTTCTGGGTGTCTCAGCTTAGCAAGGACAATGAGTGCTGTGTCCAGCTCTGGGCCCTCAGTTTAGGAAGGACATTGAGACACTTGAGCGCATCCAGAGGAGGCAATGAAGCTGGTGAGGGGCTTGGAACACAAACCCTGTGAGGAACAACTGAGGGATCTGGGGTTGTTTAGGCTGGAGAAAAGGACACTCAGGGATGACCTTATCACTCTCTGCAACTCCCTGAAAGGTGGCTGTGGTCAGGTGGGGCTGGTCTCTTTCTCCAGGCAGCACTGACGGAACGAGAGGACACAAGACTTAAGGTGCACCAGGGGAAATATAGGTTGGATATGAGGAAAAAACAATTTACAGAAAGGGTGATAAAGTACTGGAATGGCCTGCCCGGGGAGGTGGTGGAGTCACCATCCCTGGACGTGTTTATAAAAAGACTGGATGTGGCACTCGGTGCTGTGGTTTAGTTGTGGTGTTAGGGCTGGGTTGGACTCGATGATCTTGGAGGTCTCTTCCAACCTGGTGGTTCTGTGATTCTGTGGTGTTGCCCTCAAGGCTCCTTTTGCCCCATGCAGGAAGTGTACCAGTTAAATGTGAGAAAAAAAATAAGAAAGTTGGTGTTGGCTACTGACTAATGTTCTCTTTGCAGTGCTCTCATTTGGAGTGCAGTGCTGATGGCAGATGGGAGGCAGATGAGTTATTGTTGTCAGATTATTTTTTCAGTTAATGATTATGCAGTGCTTTGAAGAAGTAAAGTGCTATATCACTGTTAAGTATTATTATTATTCAGTTCCCAAAAGATCACAGAGCAGATAAGGTTTTTATGATATTTTTCCCTTGGATTTTTTACTAGTGTGGTTGAAAGCAGAATGTGAGCAGGCTCTTTGGCTGTGGCAGTTTAAATGTGTGTGATTTAAGAAAAGATTAGATGTGATGTTTCTAACTATCTCATTCAAACTCATTCCAAAACACTTCATCTTCTGAGTGAAACAGTTCTCCTGCCTGAAAATTAATCCAAAACAAGATTCTGTGCTAGCTGTGAAGAGCTGGATTGAGCTAATTCATTTGTTGGGTCCAATCCATCCATACAAATGTGTGTAATACAGATCCTGCTTCTCGTGTCATTGCCTTCTTGAGACTATGCAAACCCTGCACTGTTTTATCATCTTTAATAAAAATTGAGGCACTGATTTCTGAAGCTAGAAGCAAGACAGGGAGAATAATAAAACTGTAGAGCTATTCATTATTTATGAATTTCAACACCTGTAGGTCTTTCCTTCCACCAAAAAATGATGAAATTGTACTCTTCTGTAATTCTGCCCCTAGCAGACATCACATTACACTGCATCTCTCATCAATATTTGTTAACTTTAACCTTGCATGATGATCTTCTGTCCAAATCCCATGGCTTTTGGAGATGGAGCCAAACAGATATATTTGGGTTCTTTGTTCCCTTTCTGGAATGCTTTGGCAGTAGCAATGCATGTTCATGTATTTTGCCTCTTAGGTTTGAAGCAACATCGCTAAAATAAATTCTCAGTGAGAACTGTTGCAGAATTTAGCCAAGAGGAACAGTTGTTTTGACTCTGAGGGAGACTTTGATTCATTGATTTGAGTCAGTGCATGCAGTACGTGAAGGATCTTGTATTTGGACACCGAGTACAAGCTAAGTTAATTTTGGATGTGCTGTTATCTCCTGCTACAGAGTGGGAGGTAGGTGATGCTCAGCTTCTTACTATGTTGTTTGCTCCTGGTTGGAGGGTGCTTGAAAAATACTCATTTTCAACATATGTGTTTAAAATTTAAGTTCTGATTAAGTTTCAGTACTTGATAAAACTCTGTCAATTCGAATCAAATTTTATTTTAGAAAGAGAGAAATATCTTGGTGAGGAGAAACAGTAAACAATTTTGGTTTTGTTCTTTTGGATGGGGAATGCTTTAAACTGTGCTATTGATTTAGCATATTGAAATTTTTAAATGCTAAAAATTCACTTATACCGAGGGAAAAATTCCTTTGACATTTTCTTTCACAGAAAATAATGGAATCTTCATGACCTAGATTTCTTTTGCACAGCTGTTCTTTTAGAATGAAAACTTGTTACTACCTACCAAAAAAATAGTCAGTGACAGTTATGATTTCTGGCTCAAATTCATTACATACATTACATAGGAAAGATCTCTTCTGCTGTAAGGTTTTGGGACCACTGGCAGAGACAGCTGGGAGAGCTCCTGGGGATGTTCATAATCAGCAGAACCCACTGCTGAACATCCTGCTGCAGAATGATTGGGGTGCTCAAAGATTGGAGTGGAACTCCAGCTGCCATGTCCAACCTCAAATATGTTTGAGTTTGTAGTCAATTCTTCTGAGTTTGTCTCGAAAATATATAACATTTGACAGTGGGAGAAGAGTTGAAAGAGGGAGGATGCTGCAGTTATTTTTGGGTTTGGGCTTGGCTTGTAGAGGATCTTGTTCCATTTCTCATTTTCATGCTGTTTAAGAAGTATCAGTGTTAGTTGTGCTGTTGATCTCAATTGAAAGTCTTACAAAAATAATCTTTTGAGTGCCTAGAGTAAAGGATCTGGGTGAATGAAAAGATTATTAAAGATTTAGATCTGGAATAGCCCCGGATCCATTAGACAATGCAGTGGTCAGGACAAAAGGTGGGAAATGAGTACTTTGAGGCAAAGCTTTCCTAGAAGATATTGTTGAACTCTTTCTCCTCAGAAATGTGGTAGCAAAAGTGAAAGTGCGATTTAAATAAGCTGAACTTCAGATAAAGCAGCAAGGTTCTAAGCAAATCAAATTTGCAAGTGTGTTCCAATGTATTTTATGCCTTGGGAATCCCAAAATACCAAGCAGCCTAATATACTACTACTGTGCAGCAATTGTTTTTTTCTTATTTTAGTGTTTCCACAGTCAGTACATTGCCAGCTAACTTCTGGCATGTGAAGAAAAAAAGTGAATTTGTCCTTAAAGACTGAAACTTGTCCCTAAATTCTAAATTTAATATAATTGTAGGCAGGTTGAACTGGATATTGTACAATGCATCCTCCACTGATTAATTTGTCTAACCTAATTCTGTCTGATCTGGTACCTGACTTATTTAACACTGCAGGCCTGAGTTAATAAAGTCTTCAGGGAATTGGACACTGTGCTGGTTTTAACCAGCCTTATTTGGAGGAGTAAAAGGGGACAAGGTATGTCTTTATACTTTGGGACCTTGGTAATAAGTTGCAGTAGTCCATGTTCCTACTGTTAGCAATAATGTAGTTAGTTTTGGTATTATTAAAAGAGCAATTAACACCTGCAGATATGATCAGAGATGCTATCAGAGAGGAGGAATTCAATTTCACACTGAAGTTCAGCTTAGACTTTTATTTCTGAAACAAAAACTGGGTACGCACCATAGTTGTGGCATTCTATTTCTAAATGTGACTTAACTCGTGATAAAACTGCAATTACTCCAAATAATGCTTACTTACAACTCCGTGGGAGTAAACTTGCACTCAGTGTAAAGGGAGGATGCTCCCTGGGATGGGGTGATCCAGGCAGATCTGCTCCCAAATCCTATATTTGAGAGGTTTAGCAGAAATAACACTGCAGAAAACAGTTGTAACCTTGGAGAAAGAAGACCATGAATGAGTCATGGCTGTGAAAACTTTTAGGAGATGTTGTATCAGATCTGAAGTGACATTCGTTATATGAACACTTCAATATGTTCATGTGGAAATTCCTTGTGTGTCCATTCTGAGTGTTCCAGCAACAAAATGTGAATACCTGTAACACTGTGACGAGTAAGGGGAAGACCTGGCAGTGGTAACTGGTTGGATACAGAGACACTACATGCAAATTCTCAGTGTTGGTGCTATTTTTTGGCAAGTAATAGGTAATTGCTTTTAGACAACTGAGACACTGATAGCACACGTATCCCTTACCACCACCATGTAGAAAGAAGTGTGGTGGAAAGCTGAGAGCACTATTTGAGACTTGTCTTTGACTTCTGTCACTCTTTGTGTGTGGAGTTTCATATTTCATCCCTGATCATGCTGTTCCTTATCAGGGACAACTTTGATGCACAAGCTGTGGTTGGGGTCACCAATTGCAATCAGCCACTGTGCAGAGAGGATTTATCAACTGTGCAGAGCCCTTGTGGTTGCAGGTGAAATGCTGAAGTCCTGTTTGAAGTAGTGAGGACAAACAAAATGATGGGGCTTGAGGAAAAAATGTCATGGGTCAAATTGAGTGGGAAATGTTTTAATTTGGTCTCTCAAATAAATGGGACTCTCCACTATCTCAGGTCAACTTCTCCTGTATTATTTCTGGAAGTAATGTTAAGTGACTCCTTGCTACACATTGTGTGGTGTCATGCAGAAAAGAGATTTATCACCATCCATGGGCTGAGAAACTTGAATGCACTAATGTGCCCAGTCACAATGTTTTCATGATGTTCCCTGAAGTCCAGGAGACTAACAACTTTTTTATTTTCTAGGCTGAAACTTATTTTTGTTTCAGCTCAAGTTTTGATTTCGTGTTGGAATTTTTTTGGTTGGTTGGTATGTTTGGGGGGGCTTTGTTTGTTTGGGTTTTTTTTTGTTTAAAGAGCAGTGAAGTCTGTTTAGAACAACTTTTCCAAATGGTTTAAAGATAAATAGCACCAATATTTCCTGACAAAATTTCACCCTCTCACTTTATTGTCTCAGCTGAGACAGAAAACTGCCAAAAAACAAGGAGGAAACCTCCAAGACAGAAAATTCTTTCCTCTTCCAGCGTGACAAATAATTACAGTGTGCTGGTTGTCCAGCTAAACCCCTGAAGCTCTGGCCCCTGTGCCCTTGATAAGGTAATCCTACAGGCTGTATATAAAGCCCTGGGCTAATACCAGTGTGGAGGTGTAGGGACTAAGCTGCTTAGGGCACGGGCTGGCTTTTGTTCTGTGCCGGTGTCGCCTGCAGAGCAGCGGGCTGTGACCGAGCTCCTGGGGACTCTGCAGGGCTGATCCTGCACCAGTGCAGAGCTTCAGGGAGGTGTGTGTGTCTGGGGGATTTGTTTTCTTTGTTTTTATACCCCAAGACTTGTAGCCCAGCCCTCCCAAACCTATTTTCACTGAGAAATGACATTGATTATTTCCTTTTGTATTTATTTAAGGAATGACTCGATTTTATTTTTCTCCTCAGTTCAGGTTTTCTATATGCTGGAAATATCTTTTTGGTATTTTCTTCCCTTTATCATGGTCAAAAGACCGTTGCCTGAACTCTATGCTACATACTCTTGAAAATGTCTGAATAGACTTTTAAGATAGAAATTTAGGTTTGTTTCAGGAAAAGAAAAAAACAACAAAAAAAACCCAGAAAACCCAAGAACAACACTAAGTGAAATTCAGAATTTAGTAGGACTTTTTGAGATGTTTTAAAAGAGCTACTGGACATAGAAAAAAAAATAAATTAAAAGTAATAAAACATTGGTGCAAGAGGGTTTCCTAATGTATTCGTTTACAACCTATGTAATATTGCTGTGCAGATTCAGTATTTGACAGATCTCTACAGAGGAAAAAACGCCCCCAAAACACCTCCCCAGCAAATAGAAGAGTTCGCAAGAAAAAATAAAATATTGCTCCGATTGACCACTAGGTGATATCCTTGCTCAATTTATTCATTTTATCAAGGTCATTTATATAAGGATTAAAAATGTTACACACTGACGCCCTTAAAGAATTGGATTCATGAAAAATAAACCTTTTTTTCCTGAATATCAACCCCAAATTTACTGTTTTCCTAGTTTATAAATATTTGAATCATAACACAACCTTTTGCAGTGCTGCATTGGATTTATTTTACTATGTTGAGTCCCCAACAAACATACAACAAGTGCACACTAAATGCACATGTACTTATCTTATTAGTCTGCCTCAACGACACCAGTGCAGTTTGGACTGTTAGGTTTTGGTGTAGACTGATGTGTTGACATTTTAAGTTTGATTTTTATCATTATTAGTCTTCATAACCAAAGAGTCTGAAATATTTTTCCTGACATTACTGACTTCATCTATTATTTAAAGGACTAATTTTTTACAAAATAATGCCCAATATTTTCATATATCAAGACACTGAGACACAAAAGTATTTTGATTTTTGAAAGGATTTCGTCAAGTCAGGCTGAAAAACCCAAAGTATAACCTAGTTAATAATTGAAGCATTGAGTCTTCACTATATTGAAATTCTTTCTGGAGAATTTATTAAGACTTCTCAAGATGTGACCAGCTATTGCCTTTGTAGCTTTATTTAGTTAAGAAATATCCAACACTTATAGTACAGAGGCAAAACCTCAGTAACTTTGAAGTATTTTCCTTAGATCCAGTAATACATTAATGTGTTTGGTACTATTTTATTCATTCTTAAGATATTGTATCTCTATCTTCATATTTTTGAGGTGTAATAAAAACTAAAGTTCTTGATGATTTCTAGAGCAAGAAATGGGTAAATGCTTATGAATGAATTCTTTGAATTGCATTCAGTACAGGTTTAATGTCTCTGTGTTTTTGCTTGGATGTGCTGACAGTCTGACATTGAAAAGTAGCTCTCCATATTGCCTACCTTTATCTTCATGCCAGAAATCTCTTGTAAATGTGAGTATAGAATAAACCAATTCTATGGAAATATTATGCATACCACTGTAGTGTTAGAAGTGAAAGCAGGACTCCAGAGAACATGCTGAAATCTGTAGTCCTGGTTTCGTGCCTAAGATGTTCTTGTTTTCTGAAATTCTTTTCCCAGAGAATTTTCTGTAAACAAGAGAAGTGTTTTTCTAAACTGTACTTTGTTTTCATTCCTTTTTCTAGGAGGGACTTCTTCTTGATGCCCCTCTGGTCTGACCAATGTGATTGAAGAGGTTTGCCTTTTTGTCACCAATCAGATTGGTCTGTGAAAAAGAGTACATAAAGAAAATACACCCTAAAAATAAAAGAGTAATTTTCAGCCTTCTGAAAATTGGAGTCTGTGTTGTTGTAGTGTAAAACAGCATCAGAAATCCATATTCTATGAAAATGTGTCTTTGAAAATTGGCATTGTTCAGGTCTAATTTATTTGTAAATCATCTGCTGAATGCTCACGCTAGGATCTTAGCTTTGCCAGAATTCAACTGTCACTTTGTAAAATCACTTTCACATTCTTTCCTGTGAAGCTCCAGGCATGTAGGGCCCAGGAACTGGGTGGAATTTTTGGGAGGAATTGTCATGATCTAGATGATCCATTTATGATACCTGCATTCCTGTTCCAGTCCTGGCAGCAGTTATTCTTCCTTCTACCAGTCTGTGAGTGTGCTTTCTAAAAGGCAACCCAACTTGCTCTTAAGTTGACTTTTCTTGTTGCCTTGTGCTTGGAGTGCTCATGCATTGACAAATCAGTGTTGAAATCAGGGAAAGTTGTCTTAGCTGGCCTTGATGAAAATACAGAATGCATTGCCTTGCTTTGGGGAACTGACCTCACTGAGACCATGATTCAAAGACAACCCTGTGTCTGCCTGTGGTCAATAGTAAGTTTTCTTTACTCCTAATCTCATTTAGAATTAGGAAGAAAGAGGAGTTCTCATGGTTAAAAAAAAAAAAAAAAAAAAAATAAAAAAAAAAAAAAAAAAAAAAAAAAAAAAAAGACAAAAACAATCAAAACAAAAACCAAAACCAACCCTGAAACAAAACATCCTGTATTCCAGAGGTGTGTGATGAGATTTAATAAGTAGTTCATGAGGTCATTTTCTTTAGACATAGTCAGGTCCTTCTCTTCTGTCAAAAGACCATTCCCTTTTTCCAGGCGTGGCCATCCCAAAGTACAGCTGTATTATGTGATATCTGTCCCATCTGATCCTTCCCTACCTTTGCTTCCATTGCCTCGTTATCCATAATAGTTCCCCCACTTCAAAAGGAGAGTGCATTGATGGGACTTGGAGCTTCTGGGGGGAGGAGGCAGCTAGAACTGGCTGTATCCAGACATGGAACAAATTTGGAACAAAAGCTGATGAGCTTGAATTAACTGAGAGGGTCAGAGAAGGTGGTTTCAGAGAAAACTAAGAGCACTGTCATTTTTTGTCTTTGGAGAATGTTATTCTGATGTCAAACCCATCTACAACCCATCAGTGTGTGCAAACTTCAGCCACAAATAGCTAGAAGAAGGCAAAAGCAACAAAAAGTAAGTAAGGAGGCAAAGCATTGCTGTGGTGCATTGTGAGGGGAAATGAACATCCACCCAAATGGTGAGGCACTCTGTGATGAGCAGCTGGAAGAATGCTGAGTGGCACCTGCAGTTAGTGACACATTCCCATGTACCACATTCTTTCCACTCAGAACAGAGCTCATTCAGATATAGACTGATGACTGATCTGAAACTTGACTTTTTTTTCTTTTTTTTTAATATTTTCCTTCCATTTCCTACTGGTTACCTCAAACCCAGCAGGCACTGGAGGATATTGAGTAATGCTGTGTCAGTAAAACTGCTGGACCTTGGGCCAGTGCTGTGATTTCTCATGTTTGGCTGGCTGAAATTTCATTTCCTAGTATTACTGGATGGTTAACTCTACTAGGTTTTGCATCCATGTCTGTAATAGGCATTTTGTTTTTAATGAGGGGGAAAGCAATATATGTTGCTACTGACAGAGCAGGTTTGAACTCAGATGGGGAGATATCAGGAGTTTTGCTGTCATCCTTCATAATTGCATTTTGTAATACAGTCATGGGAATGAATGAGATTTTGGTACTTCCTGTAGAAGTCATATTTCCACATGTTTTTTCTTGGTCCCATGCTACTGTCAGCTGTACTTATTCTTTTAGTTATTGGGAAGATAAGACTAATAAATGATATCCTGATAGAGAAACGGGGCTCAAATCCAAGCCTGATTTAGAATGCATCATGATTTTGACTGAAAGGGTTCTATAGCCATGTAATAGCTACTTGTGCAATAAATTTTTAAAAATGTCCTAGAAATGAGTGACTCAATGGCAGCAGGTAGTAAAGATGGCATTGTGACACTGCTGAATTAGTACTACTCATGGTACTAAAATTGTTAGGGGTTCAGAGCATAATGTATGGGGAAACCCTGGAAGAGCTGGGTCTCTTCTGAGGAAGGACTTTGGGGAAGTCCTGCACCTTCAGAAGAGATGGTGTGGCTTTTAGTACTCATTTGTTAGAAAAAATTGAATGACTGTAAAGCTCATTATATCACAATTTTCATTTTTGGTGTGGGCCATGTTCTATTTTCATATGTGTATGGCTTTTACTTGAGATTCTAATTACAGTATATGTGCAACTATTAGAAATCTGAAGCTACCAAGTGTTTCAGATGTTCTCAATTCTTCAAGTACATTCCACCCCACTGAAGCTGCACAGAAGCTTTCCTGTCATTTTCAACTCTAATACAAACAATAGTAATTTCTCTGCTTCAACAGATTTAAAAAAATAATTACACTGCACTTGAATAAAATAATCCATTTCTTTTAACTACAGTGTCAAAAGAAATACTGATCTTTTGTGTTATCCACATCTACCCAAATGTCTGACGTGTCCAAAAGAGTCTTAAAGAAGAACAAAAATGCTTTTTAGAGACTGAATTTCTTTTTCAAAGCTAGAGTATTCATTTAGGGAAAGACATACCACACTTAACCTAATCTTTTGAACTACCATCCTTATCTTAATATTGTTTAAGTCATGATGGTAATGTAGGATGCTTATGATTGAAGCACATATGTATTAATTTCTGGAGGATTTGATATCTTCTCCTTGAATAATTCAAATTATTTGCCTTTATACTGGGACCATGAAAACAATTCTGAATTTAACAGTAAATTAGTGAAGTATAGATGTTCTCATGTTTTCTGGAGAGCTTTTATCTGAAAATTGAGATGTGAATGATACATCAGGTAACAGCTCCTTTGTAATATTGTAATCTCAGTGCATTGAGGCTGCATTTTCGTAACTAATTCAACTAGGGCTTTATATTTCTTAATTTGTGAAGATTTTTAAAGGCTGCAAAAGCTTTTTTACACCAAGTATTCTCAGATAAATAGAATATCATAAAGCTTTCACAGCTTTGCCCTTTTCCCAGAACAGGCTAAAAAACCACTCCTGCTGGTACCAGGTAATAAAATGTAGACTGCCTGAATTCTACAGATGGTACTTGGGACAGGTAGAGCTAGAGCTAGAGGTTCTTAGTTTGCAATTAGGAGCATGAGTTGAGGCGTTGTGCCTAAAAAAATATTTCTTTTGAAGATTTTTATGGGATGAGAAACAGTGTTTCCATGGCAGGAGCCTTTTTGACTTTGAATTTCGGCGGAGGGTTTGTGCTGTAAGTTCCTGTACCCCGTTGTCTTGATTTCTGCATGGATAACAAAAGCCAGCTGGTATCACAAACTGAAAGGACACTTCATTTCCTTCACTGCATAGACCTTCCCTATTGTATAATCATGCAATTTAATGGATAGCACCACTGTTTTCTTAATGCCATTATATATGAAAATAAGGTGATTGTGAAGTGGTGTGTGTGTCATTGTTTCTGTTCAGTGCAATGTAGTGTGGCACTGGGACAGGGACGGGCCCCACAAGAGAAGCAATGTCAACAACTGTAATAGCCCCATCTATCTTGGTCTTAAATTTCATCTTTCTGTATAAAGGAGAAAGGCACTCATGAGAGACCAGTGACTGTGTTTCTTTTGTTTAATCAGTCCTGATGGCTTGAATAAGGAAAGAGAATTAGCAGAAATACTGTGTGAAAGCCAAACAGGTGGTTGGGGGTGAGAGCCTGTGAGTCCTGGCACGTGTCCAAGTGACTTACCCAAAGGTGTGAAAAGGGGCAAATCAGTCATGGAAAGAAGATGGAGTTTAGGAATCCCCAGTTAGTGACTGAAATAAATGTAACTGACATCTGTTACTCGTTTCTCTATAAAAAAATATAAGAATTGCTCTGCTGTTATTATGTGGAGGAAAGTGAGTCCTTGCCATTAAGCAGAAGCTTTCACGTGTGGCTTGTCACAAACTGACAGGAGGCACGTGTCCTGATCGAGTTAGTGCAGTCATTCAGACAAGAAAAGGCTCTGGCATGAGAAGAACTGGCTGCTGCTGCAGAAGGGAAATGTGGACACAAAGGGCTCGTTCCTCCTTACCTGAGGGAGCACGAGAACAGCCTCAGCATCAGCCAGGGCAGCGTTTGAACCCTGCTATAATGCTCCATTAATGCATCTGACTGCTTCATTAAACACGTTGGCATGACAAAACAAATGTGCCATCCCACGATGAAAGCTGCTGCCTGCTGATGGACACAGCGACAAAAGGGCAATTTCTGATGGGTCTAAAATAGCCTCATGCCTCAGCCTCCTCTTAGAGCAACTACTGGGCAAAACATTTGAAAATTCTGGTCTATTAGTCATAAGAGTCTGCTCAAACCCACCAACACACCTTGCCAATCACTTGATTGTTCCACAGGATTTCATAATTGCAGGTTGACAGAAAAAGTGTTAAATGAGGGGGGGTTTATTGCATAGCCACTCAAACTGCTAGAACCAGGGTCACAAACTCTTACCTGCATAGTAAATAAGCAAGGTATAACAGCTCCTCTGCACTTGTGAAAATGTGTCTGTCTTAACGTGAGCTTGGTGAAAAAACCTTTTCCAGAATATGACTACTACTAAAAAGAATATTATGTTGTATTGTTATAACTAAGAATACTTATTCCTGAATGAATCCATATTAATGCTACATAAACAATCTAAATAATTTCTGTTTTGACAGGGAATTTTCAAGCTGCCTTTTCCTGACATAATTTTCATTTGTGTTCTTTCAGGAGAAAACTTAGCTGTTTCTCATCAGAGTACATCAAATACAACACTCCTTCTGGTAAGAATACCTGATTAGTTAAGTTGCATTATAAAATGTAGCTCTCTGGAATCCGACACATTCAGCTGTTTTTCATTTTCAGTAACTGCATTTAACAGCTCTATCTTCCTTTCAGGAGCACTTTAATTCTTTTTATTCCTTTGTTCCTGTCTCCTCTGCTTTCCGAATTTATTCTGCAACTTCATGAACAATGCTGTAAATCTTCCTGCACTCAGTATTTCAGACAGTCACAAGCAGCATGTGGTATGTGAAATCCAGGCATTCCAAGAGCTACTTTTATTTATCCTCTTGTGTTTCTATTCATTTTGTGAAGTTTTTGGCATCATTAGTGATGTAAAAATTGAGCATGTTGCCTTAGAAAGACAAATATAATATAAAAATATTTTTTCTGTGGAAAAGGAGAATGTTCAGGAGACACCTAACTGACTCCACTGTGTCTTGCCATTTAAGGAATACACCACAGGGATTTTTCATCAATGTCCCATCATGCTATGTTTCTATTTTGCTGGTTTTTTGCATCCATCTTTACTGTTTTTTACTGGTTCATTTTAAATAAAAATTATGCTCTTTTGTATGTTATATTTGGGATGGTTTTGAGAGCACTGTCTGTGTAGTTCTGTCTTATTCTGTCTTCTCTTTTTTGGATAAGAACCTTCATATCGTGGTGTATAATACTGTTATTTCACTTAGTCCTGATGCTGACGCAATTTTTTTTTTCCTGCCAATGAACTGAGGAGGGGAGGAAGCTACTGCTTCAAATTGTTTAAAGCAGTATAAAGGAATATATTGTAGATCATCTCTTGCTTTGGACTATTCTGTGTTTATAAATGGAGTGCTGAACTTGATCAGCACTCCAGGGGATCAAGGAGGCCCAGATATAAGAACTGCATATGTGCAATTCTACAGGAAGGAAGCAATTCCTAAATCCATCCCTTCAGAAAACTGTGAAGCTTGCAAAGGTGAACTATCCCCTGCTAAAGGCATGCCTTCGTATTGCAGTGTAAAATATTTGTGCAGAATGTGTAAACCCATTTCAGGTTTAAAGAAACCCCAAACAAACAGCAAAACCAAATTAATACAAGCTTCTGAAAACTGTCAGCCCTTCAAACTGACTCTGAACTATAGCAAAGTTTGGAATTTGACAATGACTCCGTTACAATGCAAATATTTGTAAGAGATGGCACATTACTACTGAATTGAAAGTGATGAAAGAAAAATATATAAAGAGGATCAATAGACAAAATGCTTGTTGTCAAAATGTATTTCTTTTTAGTTTTTTGGGTCCATGGAAACTCTTTTGCTCTGCTGAGAAATAGAAAAATTGAATGCTGACCTTAAAGAGACTCAGTCACTTCAGCTGTGTAAGTGGGAGGGTCAAGCTTTTTCATCCTTTGTTTGCTGGTGATCACAAAAGTTCTGTTTCTATTTAATTTGGCAGTCTAGGAGAATGGATTTTCTTTTCTTTTTTTTTTTTTACATTTTCAATGAATGTGTGTGATAACTTGAGTTGCTGAATGCTATTTTTATGCCCACTTCCTATTATAATCAGACAATTTATTCAGAAAAAAAAAACAATCCCCACGTCATAACTGGTCCTGCAATCTGTGGTGAGAGCTGCATCCTGTTGTCTGGGGGTGTGACCTCCTGAAGTCCTTTCAATCTCAATTATTCCCTGATGCATATCAAAGTCCAGTTCTGTGAGCCTAATTTGTACTGATTGGTTTGCCATCAACCCTTCTACCATGAGCTGTGCTGTCTGTAGTCCATAAAGGGTTCAGATAAACCCAGTGGGAGGGTGCTCTGCCAATGAAATCCAGGGCATCTCCCCGGCCTCCCCACAGCCTTGAACTCTGGCATTAAAATCTCCTGGGTAAAGTTATCCTCTGTGCCTGACTTAAAGTTTTGGGGAATTGTCTATGCATGTGGAAAACCACTAAACCTTAGAACTTATGCTCTGGTCTCTGAAAAATAACACAGAGTAGAGTTGGGTTTATAGTTAGTATAATATATATATGTTAATATAATATATATATATTAGTATAATATATATAGTTATGGTATTGGGCATAACTGCCTGTGGTCACTCTTCACAAGTTTGTCCATAAGGTCTAAAATACATGAATAATCCCAGGGATGAGTAAACAGAAGATTCAGATGAATTTGTAGACACTCATCATCTTCCTTGCTGTTCGGCTGTTTGGTCTAATTTGTTATTT
>VXBN01005165.1:1411662-1518818 GCA_013397395.1 Sinosuthora webbiana | reverse complement strand
TTTTTTTTTTTCCTTTTTTTTTTTTTTTTTTTCCTGCCTTCTATTGTATCCCAACTATACCCCCCTTTTTTCATAGCAGAAGGAGAAGTCTTTTAAAAAAAAAAAGTATTTATATATCTTTTTAAAATAATCTGCAGATGAACTCATTAATCTGGAATTAATGGATATAGTTGAACATTCAGATTGATTGAACTTAAACTGACTTTTTTTGCTGTCCCAAAAGATTTTTTCTTGTGATGTATTTCAACAAAACTCTTTGACACCTTTCTTCTTGTGTAAAGTCAGTAGCCCAGGAAAATTTGTGTTTTCTGCTGCCTTGAGTAACAGGATTTGTGTTCACAATTAAAAATTTAATCCAGCAATAGGTTTTTATCCTTGTTGGTAGTCACACCATCATTCATCATGTGATGTACTATTATGAACAATTACTTGATTAAGCTGCAAGATATAACACTTAATACTGAAATATGTAAGAATGCCTTACTTAAATATGTAAAATTATTTAATGTTCACTTCCCACTATCTTAATGTGCAGTCATCTCTGGAATTAGAAATTGACACTTCATCTGTGTGCTTTCAGAGGGTCAGCATGTGCAGGTGAAACTTCATTCGGGATTCAGGGAGCTGAGAATGTACTTATTTTAATAATGAATTTTATTTCAATTGGCATTTGGCCAGTATGCTTAGGTTAAATAATACTGCTAAAAAAACAAGGTGGGGCGTCATAACTGGTCCCCAAGTGGTGTGATTTTCTGCCTTGAAAATAAGTATCACTAAGCAAAACAAAATTCAAAACAACAAACTCACCCCTTCAAACAATCCAAAGCAAACTTGGAGACTGGACTGTGCCTGAAATGACAAAGTGTCCCCTGCTAAATGATGGATACATCTCTGCATTACTCAGGTATTGATTTGAGGTCTTTCCAACATTGACTGAAATTAGGTCACAGAATTTGACAGAACTTTAGCTGTGACACACGATAAACTTGGATATTCCAAATACGTTAAGTTGATATCAGCAGGTGACACTTGATACCACTGTGATTTAAATCCCTCACAAATGGTTTGGCATCAGCAGGAAAGAGAAGTAAGTGGAATTATTAATAGGATATTGAATGAGGAAGCACCTGTTTGTCCAGATGTTTGTTTAAATAGATCTGTTTACCCTTTCACTGCATAAAGCAATTAATGATTGTGTTTACAGTCTTAAAATGAGTATTTTCCAAATTTGAAATATATCAACTTTAAAGATTCCAAGGGCAGAATTAAGAAAAAAAATATAATTTTAATAGTAGCTAATATCTTTATTAAAAAAAAAAAAAAAGCAATACTATATTAAAGCATCAGGATTGGTGCAACTCCATTCACCTGAAATCTGTTAATGAAATAACATTTCCAGTTAAGTCCGTTTTCCAGAAATCCCTTGGTTTTGTAGGGACAAGCTATTAATTTTACTGTTGACTTCAAGGAAAGTGAAACTGGTCCTGTCAAATACAATCACTGTGGGTTTGTTGTCCCAGAATTTCTTGTGCAGGGTAATAAATAAGTGTGTTCCAGCAGTGGGATGTGTGGTGTTCTGCCTGGGCTGCAGTTCCTGGGGTCAGCACTGGTATGTCCTAGGGCAGGGAATTTCCTTGGTCTCAGCCCCAGGGAATATGAGTGGGATCAGCAGGAAAGGCTGGGAGATGTCCTCCTTAGAACCCAGGATTGTGTCCCTCCTCTGGTAAACATTTCTTTATCTGTGCAGGAAGAGCTGCTCCCTGCAGGATATCAGGGCAGAGCTACTCCTGTATCTGCATCTCACACCCTTCTCTGGACTGTAGGCTTGCGCCAGTTCTCCCCTGTCAATGTCCCCATGAGTTTTGCCCACTGGTCTGATTGTGAGTCCTCTCCTCATTATTTGTGAGTAATTTGCATTTTAAAAGTAGGAAGAAATAAAGAACCCTGTCATGAGGGAATTTGCAGGTGTTTACACGCAGGTAAATTCTAGGTATGATTTATGTAAAGGTATAAGTGAGTCTTTCCTAAACTACTCCATGTGATGCTCAGGTGTTGTTTAGTACTTTCTCAGTTGCTTTAATCACATCGAAAAAAAAACACAAACAAAAAAACCCCAAACAAACAAACAAACAAAAAACTTAATTCCTTCCTTTCAGAAAAGCTGCCAGCAGCCCAGTTTTTCTAGGATAAGGTCAGAAATAAAACACAGCTGCAATGTTTGTCTGTTACTTTTTGTGAGCCAAAATTTTCCCAACTGCCCTCAATTTGGGGTCCTGTGCTTTAACCAGGGGGATAGCAAGAGATGCAGGTCATAGTTGTGAAAATAATTTGGGATTTATACTATTCAGATTTACACTTAGAGCATTTCTAAGAAGAATATTTTTGTGCCAAGCAGATGGAAAGGTTTATAAACCACAAAGAATGATGTAATGGAATAGGGCTTGAATTTCTAGACTTCAATCTCTTGAAAATCCCATCCTAAAAAGATTGACACAATTTCATGTTTTTATGTAAAATGCATGATTTCTACTAATGACTAACTTACATAGAAGTGCTTCCTAATAAAAGATACTAATAACTTCAAAGGAACAATTAAAACTGTGGGAAGAAGTTCTGCTGAGCGAGAACGACTTGCTTTAATCCTTGAGAAACAATGAGGAAATGAGGTAACACCATTTACCATCACAGTGCTGTCAGTGCCAAACAAAAGAGGGCTGAGAAAGATGTGCTAATGGCTCACGATGGCTTGGATCACACCCTCCCTGGCAAACACCAGCAATTATCAGTCAGGTGCTGTTTGTAATCGCTTCAATTGACTGCACCGTTACTGAGCTACAAGAACTACATCCCAAACAGGCAACAGGTTTGCTGGCATTTGCCCCGAGAACTGACCTGTTTCCATAGCTGTTCTCATGTAGAAATTAGGATACTTTTATAATAATTCTTTTTTTCCTCCACCTTCCCTTTCCCCCCCACCTTTTATTTTGGCTTAATGAAACTCAGAGCATTTTCTTAGAAGAAAGGTTGTACTGCAGGAGTGGTTGTGGGTTGGTTGGGTTTGGGGGTTTGTCCCCGTGTGTTCCCTCCCAGCTACTCTTATAATCCATTGTCTCTCCTGTTTCCTCCACGAGATTAAATTCATGATCCTCTCTTTGCAGCATCACCAAATAATAGCATCACAGAGCAGCCCCTGTCTTGCTGAGCTTTTTATTTCTCCAAGAACATTCACATGGCTTGTGGCTCCTCCTTCGGGGAAAGCAATATGGACCAAAGTGCAGCGGTCATCCAGTTTGTGTGTGGTGGAGATATTTATAAAAAAAAATTTGAAAAAACCACAAACAAACCCCCAGTTTGCATTTAACCTCTCATATCTCAGCTGTTGCCAAAGGCACGGGAGCCATTGTTCTCAGAATAAAAAGTTGTGGCACTGAACAATTCCATTGTTTGGCTTCACAATTTTACAAATCCAACACCTGAAGATTCAGGTCAGGACTTTGGGTGCACCTCGAACAAGAAAATTCTTGCTGGGTACTCCAGGGCACAGGGACTCAGATTGTCTAAGAATTTTCATATTGGTCCAGGCTTTATAGCTGAACATTTTGATGGTCTCCCATTATTGGGGATTGCTCCATTAGGAGATTACTTTTTGAAATCTGAAAACGTTTTTTGACTTCTGCATCAATTACCTTCCATATCCACATATGCACTGGATTATCTTTCATATATAAGCAATTAGTTGAGAAAAGGAAAAAAAGCAGCCCTGTAAAATGAAATAAAAAGAAAGATGAGTTGTTAAAAGAAATAGCATTACAGATGTTGCTTCACTATTAAGCTTTGAATTATCCGTTAATTTTCTACTGAACGTAAGAAAAAAAGTCATAACAGAGAGAAATATTTCATGTGAGAGATAAACCTTAATAGGATTATGAGTTTAATAGCAAAAGTGATAAAATTTGCCTTCTCAAAATGCAGAAGAAATCATTGGAATTTCCCCTTTCTCTTGAAATTAAAGGTGGGACAGGGTGGTAATGGGGCAGCTGATTTAAAATTTGGTTTTTAGTGAATTGCAGAGCAGGTGAAAAAGAATAGGTTCGCTTGTCTGGGGATTGAAAATTGAAGCTAGTAATGGTCATAGTGTTCTTGTCTTTTTGATCCATAAATTGAAATTGCAGCAAAAACTGGTGCTTGGACAAAGCAGTATTTTCTGACATAAATTTTGAAACAAAAGTCCAGGACAACATTTTTTAGTTGATGTAAGAAACAAAAGCTTCTAAACTTCTGGAAAAAATAATTTAATGAGAGGTGATTTTTTTTAAAAAAAATATTATTTCAGTTTGGCATTTGAATGCAAACAGCTCTTTTTCAATGAATTTAAGTTAAAATGTCACTTCGTTTTGATTTGGTGGCTAAAAAAACCAAATTGACATTTCAAAATGAAATAAAAATATCATTTTGAATCAATGTTAATATGAAAGGTCACTTGGTTTTCATAGCCAAAAAATCCTTCTGGAGCAGAATATTTCATATTTAAGCAGGAATTAGGTTGTTGTTTTTTTTTTTTTTTCTTATAGAAAAATGTAAATTATTTTATATGTATGACCATCAGCTCTCATTCAGACTATTTGCATGAGAAGTATGTTGTCTGGCTGTATCAAAACTATACTTTGTTTGAATTCCATATCTCTGCTGCCTTAGAAATACTTCCCAACTCTCTGCAGCTGGAGCTTTGTTAGAAATGTGGAAATGGAAATTTCCACGTGTGACCCTGGGCAGGCTTCACCCTCCCAGGTGCTCACAGTGCTGGGAATGCCCTCCCACCCTCTCCTTGTGTGTGAGGCCCAGCTCAGGGGAGCTGCCCAAGGGCTGGTGTTTCCTGCATGGCAGGAAAGGGCCTGTGCTGGCATTTAAATGTTCAACACGGGCTGGGCAGAGATTGGGGTCCCTCTTCTCCTAATCTCAGTCCTGCAGGAGCTGTTGGACTTGGAGGGCACAGTGCTTCATCCCTCGGCTAGGGAACGTGCAGATAAAGATGATAGTTGTGGAAGAGCTCAAAAATATTGGCTTGCTCCTTTATTGTTCTTCTTGTTTCCTTTCCTTTTCCGAGGGAGTCTCGTGCCGTGCTTTGCAATGTACTCCTGCTTGTTCTACAGAAATGTTTACCATTTTTCTCAGCTTTTGCAAGCAATTACTGAAGATGCAATTTTGTGCTTAATGAGCAGCTGAGCGCTGAACCTTAAAAGAAAAAAGAAGCTTCCCCTCTCCAAATATTAATTAATCTTTCAAGTTAAAATACTGTAACCCAAGCATCCAATTTTAAACACCCTGACTCTAAAATACTTTTCAAATGGTCAGATCATTAATTTTCTTTCAAGGACTCACAGGCAGCACAGAATAAAGAAGCAAACTTGTAAGGTTTTCTTACTTGCTTGCTTTTGCATGCTTCCTGTGCTATCCACAGTGCCCAGAAGTTTTTCAAATTAAGCTGCTGTGAGTCCACCTGCAGCTGGAAACTGAGCAGCTCAGCTCTTCCCCTTCCCCTGCCTGCCAGAGAATCTCTTTGACTGGTGCTGAGGGGAAATCTGCTTTCCCCTGAGGCTGGGACTGGCCAGTGCTCCAGGGAGGAATCTCCAGCTCATCCCTGCCTGCAGCTGGGGCTGACCTGGACATGGGAGCAGCTGCTTCAGGGCCTGGGTCCCTCAAGTTTTATCCTTCCCAAGAACTGGGAAAGCTGCTACACCTCCTTCTCTGGGGTGAAGCAAGTACCAACAGACAGTAGAGCAGAAAGGAACTTATAAACTCTTCTGTCTATTTGTAGTTAAGTAAAATTGGTATTTGATGGAAGCTTGTTGTCCAATTTTGTTGGTTTTTTTCTTTTTTTCTTTTTTTTTTCAAACTAGTTAATGAAAAAGGATAGATTGCTGCACTTTGATGTTTGCACTTGAAAAGAGAGAAAAGCTAAGATTCTAAGATTTTTTTATTCAAGGTCTTTCGGTTTCTCTAAAAGCTTCTGAATACTTACTCTTTAGCCTAGCTTTGTTGTCACTGAACTCAAGCTGTACAAAGCCAGAAGAAAAAAACAGGTGTAAATAAATCAAATTGGATGATATTCTGCATTCATATGGTGAGTAGGTTTTCAGAGAAAACAGCCACAGCCACATGGCTGCTTTCAGACCAGCAGTTTTGCCAGTAAACAAAGACGTAGGTGAACCACTTCTTCGATACCTGAATCTAGGAAAGGACAGTCTGTAATGTAAGAATTCATCCCAGACACAAAAACACAACCCATATGTCGTGAACATGTGTTTCAACAGAGAAAACAGACAAAAGAAATCTTCCGGAGTGCCCACCCACCCTGATTAGAGAAACAGCAGCTTGCGCTCCTGCCTGCTGCTCACTGTGGTGGATGGATCCAGAGGGGCAGAGGAAATCCCTGTTCTGGATTGCTTGGAAGGGAGAGGCAGGAGCTCCAGGAGTGGCTGTGCTGCAGTTTGGTGGGAAACATGCAAGTTCTCATGGGTACATAACACAGAGCTGATTTGTATACTGTGGCTTTTGGCAAGTGGCATCTGAGAAATACTAACTGTTCTCTCAAGGTTTTGTTTGCAGTAGTGTCTCCAAAGAAGGAAAAAGAGCTTTTCAATTTTATGAAATTGAAGGCAGTGCTATTAGTGATGTCAGCAACTGAAAAAGTAGGGAAGAGGATGTGATTATGGCATGTAGTAATTAATCACTGGCATTGATGTACCTGTTTTGCAAAAGTGTAAACACAGTGAGGCTGACATAGGTGAACAGGATCTTGTTTTGTACTTGTATTTTTTCAACGTTAGTGCAAAAATATGGCTGGGTTTTATTTTTGCTTTGCTGGAAACACTGAGAGAGAGTTATGTGGGTTCCCATGGTGTTATGTAGGGACACTTCAGTTTAATTTCAACAAGTTTTTTCTAGCAGGCAGTCAATTATAATCAAGAGAAGTGAAAAACATGCTAATATATTTCATAGTTGCACAGTGATAACATTACACTGAACATGGTATCCACAGATTTCCAACTCCGTACAGTGAAATAAATCTGATATTCTCTTGCTATAGTTTTCCTATTAAGAATGAAAATACACCATAAGATTAAACCAGGCAGGGAGAGATATTAGTAGGGTCTTGGAGTTGTTCGGATTAACAGCGAGCGCTTCCAAGTCATAAATAAATAAAACAAAAAAATATATTCAGCTTGTCAGCCTCTGGGCAGAACTGCCTTCTGTTGTTGCAGCCCTCTAGGTAGTATTACTAAAAAGTGTTAGCAGAGATGCAAAAGGGAAAATACTTTAGTATTTTTCTTCTTTTTTTTTTTTCTTTCCGTTTTTTTCCACACCTAAATTTTGCATTCATTTCATGGCTGTGTTTGAACAAGCCAGAGGGCTGGGATGTGGATGAAATGTTAATATGTTGTGTGTGTATATACATGTGTATGAGGCCATACCACATACATCTACACAAATGCTTTTGTTTGGGGAACCTGTGCATAGGATAATGTGCTCAAGTAGGGCAAGCCCTTCTTCCTAGTCTCTTTTTTTGTTTCTTGACAACTACATGTATAAAAATATATATGAAGATAATAAATTTATAAGCAAGATAGTGTAATTTTTTAATATATTTCACTGGCTATTGCATTATGCTGTAATAGATTCTCTCAGTGCTATCTAATCTTAGAACTGTACCATGCAGTGAAACCGCCATGAATTATTAATTCCTAAAAGGGTCATATCAGAGAATATTTTCAATGGGATGGTTCAAAATGAAGGAGCAGCACCAGGCAGAAAAGTGACTGGTTAAATGGGAGAAAAACTCTTAGTTGGCATAAAGATGTATTGTGTTATTTTTGCCTTTTTTAGGAGTAGCATGTGTGCATGTTCTGCCCTGAAAGGCTTGGGGTTTTCTACTTTTTTTCTTTCTTTCTTTTTTTGTGCTTTTAACTTCTCTGTGTTGCAGGATCTGAGTGTACTTTCTATTTCAGTCTGTATTGTCAACTGAATTCTAATCAAAAAGTAATAGCAAAGTCAAAGCGAGGAGGATAATAGACTTTCTTGGTAGCACTTGGGGCCTAATATTATCCTGAGTATCAATATTTTTATTATTGAAAAAAATAAAATACTGTTATGAAACCCTCCATGACTGCATACAGTCTCTATTCTATCCAGTCATGAGCAGCAGGGAGGCTGCTGCCTTCTAGAAAAACTCCACAACATTTTTTCAAATGGCCAAAGAAAGTGATGTGCCATTGAACTTGCTCTGCTGGTGAGATGGGCTAGAGAATTTGGTGCAGCCATTCCCAGTTTGGAGCTGCCCATGCTCTCAAACCAGCATTGAGATTTCCATGGCTTTCCACTCCTGAAATGGATGGGATGGACTCACAGGAGGCACTGCTCCAGCTCTCGGGAAGGAGCTGCAGTGACAGTCAGCTGGAGAGATTAATTTGCATCTTTAACTGACAAGGCTCTTTCTGAAGTGAACATCTGACCATAGGTTCAGATTTATGAGGTCTTATTCCATGTTGTGTTTAATGCACTGACTTCAGTCAGGTGAAAAATGCATCTGTGGCTTCCTCTGGGTTGTTTCCATCCCATCTGCACAGCCCAGTGAGATCCTTCTGAAGGGTGTGTGCTTTGAAAGTCTTACCTCTTTATTAGCTACAATTGTTTCAAGGTTCTTATTTTACTGCTAAGGGGAGGTTTTATAATAAAAGGATGTCTCAGTTGGTCTCTTAGTGTAATCTGTGAATGTAGACCCACGGTAGAGAGACAGCAAAACAAATCCAAACATGTCCATATGGTTTAGTGGCTTTCCTTGAATCTTGGTAGAGGAAAACCAAAGGTCTTTTCTGTGATGCACCACTCTAACCTTGTAATGTATGGCCATATGTTTGTAAGGGCTGCCATGCATGTCTTTCAACACAGAAACTCGGGAAAACCAGTTAGAATGAACTCTGTTACCCACATTATTTTCACAACTTCTGAGTAAATTTATGCCCACTCTGAAAGTTACGTTTTCGAAAGGAAAACCTGAATGGGAGATAACAAAGTGTCTGCAAAGCCACTGGAGCTGTTTGTCCTACATGCAGACTGCCTGCTCTCGAGGTAGATAAGAAGCATATTTCAGTCACATAAACAGATGGAACAGGAGTGACACTTCTGGTCACCTCTACAGACTCGTGTCTGACACTGGCAGTGGGACACACACAAATGGGGTAGAACTGATGCAAATGCACAAACAGATCTGCAGCTTCTCACATTGGCCTGCAGCAATAACAGACAGATGTTTTTGGCTTAATGTTTGCTTGTGAAGATTATTACCACAGGTTTAGGTAATACATTCATGATGGCAAAAGTAATAAACTCGATTAAAAGGCCTCTTCAATGAGTTTTGTCCTTGCCCAGTGAGTTCATGTCAAAGCTTTATTGACAACTTGACCTTGAAAATAAAAGATAATGGTCTTTTCTGACACTTCATTTTGCTATCATTTTATTAGCTGAGGAAATCTGGCACAGAAACATTAACTAGACATAATTAATTTGCATTGATGACATCAATCAACCTCTATTTAATGAATATAATCAAGTGCTGTAATTTGTTTCCAAATATGATGAAAGATGTGGTACTCTATGTCCAGTGACAAAAGGAAAAAAACAATGTGAATGTTACATCAGAAACTTTGCCTATGCCACATGGAGGTCCATAATAGAGAGTCTGAACAAAATAACCACTATTTTGCATTTGGATGTGCTTCTTTTTACCTCAGATGGCAGGCAGAACACAGCACATTCAAAAACAAATCTGCTTTCATTGGGGCAGATTATAGATTTTCATTGAGAAGGTGGTAAGTGCTGGTTGAAACTTGTCAAATTTGAAATAATTCTTTTTTTTCTTGGGGTGGGGAGGCATGTGTTTAACAATTTAGTGATAGCAATAATGTTATTCCCATGACATCTCCTTTCAATCCACTACTGTAAATTTTCCCCTGTAACTATGTGGAGAATATGCACAATGTAACTGCTCTACAAATAAAAGAATGGTTGTGCCATCAGCTACATGGTGGATAAAAAGATGGAGGGAATAGAAGGGCAAACAAATGTGACTTCAAGTAATATGAAATGTGAGCAATACAGGCTAAATGGAGATCTGCACCAACATTGTGATTAACACACATGATGCTCTGCTTGGGAGAAGCCTCTTTTTTTCCTTTAGGGCCAGAAGCAAGGGTCAGTCAAATCTGCAATGGTAATGTGAGTATCTCATTGCTGTGGTTGTGTTAGCTGCTCCTTAAAGGGTCAAACTCCTGTAAAATGGGAAATACTCTCAAATGCACCTATAATTACCTAAATGTCTTATATAGTGATGAAAGGCAGCAGGTATCTTTTGAAATGATCTTTAGATAGACATTATCATGGTTGTTCACAAAACTTTTTTCTGTGTAGCTTTCTTTGCCTGAAAAGGTCTTGAGTAGAAATACCAGGAAAAAGATGGACATTTTCATCTGTAGAGAAATTATAAACAATAATGAGGCTTAAATATTTCCCTAAAAATCCTCCGTGCAGCTTGTGGTTGAACGAAATTTTTTTCCATGAAAAATACTCATCTATAACTTCAACTAAATACAGAAAGTCATTAATTCTCCCTCTTCCAGAGATATAAATGGGACAAAATGAGTCAGCACAAAATAGCCACCAGAGGCAGGAAAAGCCAGGACACCAGGTCTTTGTTAATAAATCACAAATGTAGAGAAAACACAAATGTTTTACATTTCATTTATAATACTTTTATTGAAAATACAGTTGTAGGAAAGAAGCATCTCAGTAGCAAAGATAAGTAGATATTTTGATAAAAGCAAAATATATTCCTCCATAGATAAAATAGTTTAGGTTCTGTTCACTTTCTTTTTCTTATTCTAAACTTTGTTCTAGGACTTCTTTCAGAAACACAGGGTCAAATTGTAGACTTTTTTTTTTTTTGTCTCAAAAGAAATAGTATAGCAATATGAATCTTAAAGTAATTGAAGGGAATTGATCACAGAAGCTCTGTGATCCTGCTCACTGGTGTTTGGTAACTCCCCCTGGATTGACATAAGTGGTGTTAGAGCTCTCCTACTTCTTCAGTATAATTACATTATCACTGATCATATTTAGTTCTCTGGCTTGCTTTGCTTTGGTCTCTCTCATTCTGTTCTTATTCATCTCTTCTTTTTTTTTTTTACTTTCCATGTTTATATCCATGTCCTTATCATGTAATATTTGACAATGGCTCTTTGTCATTGCTCAGATTCTTGTGTTTTTGCATGCTGGCCACTGAATTAGACAGCAGGCTGTTTGTAAAAGCAGGTCAGCTGCACATTCCTTCACTAGGAGTGCTGCATCTACCACGCTGGAGTTGGAGACCAGGGGTTATTGAAGTTAATAGAAGTCTGCCTCTAACGACCTTCTTCTAATAATTGATTTGATTTGGAGACAGATTGTTTGTTCATATAATTGGTCTCCCCCTTTTTTTCTACATGTACGTAGTCTAGTTTCCTGAGTTCATTAGCGGCAAACTTTCATCTCTATGCTTGTGATCTGGGTAATAGATGCTTGCAACGCATGATGATTCTGTCTCCATTTGGGGCCAGAAAGAAAACCAGGCATTCATGTCTCATAGTGGAGTTCTTCTGCAGAGCAGGTTGAAGACTTTCTGTTCCAATATTCATAACCCTCAGCTTGGTAAATTTGAAGTTATACCATCATTTATCCAGTACAGTAGCAAAGAAACAGTTTACTAATTTGCAGTCGAGAAACAAAAGAAGGAAGCATAACCTCTAGCTGATACAATAAATGAATCATTTATACAGGGCACAATAAACACTTAGCTGTTTCCATTCCTGGTTCTTTTACTGAATTATTTTTCCCTCATTTTCTGTCTATTTCTGAATGCTGTTCATATTAAAGGGAAAAAGGTCTCTATCTCCCAACTTTATTTCCTCATTGTTATTCATTGGTCCAAAGAAACTGAGATGGGCATCTGAGTTTATTTAATCAGGAGCTCTCTGCAAGGGAGGTTAGGAATCATCTCTGTGTATCAGAACTGATATGTAGCAATGCCCGTCAGAAGAGATTAGTAGGTCCATGTCGAGGTGGAAGCAGCAGGGTAGAATGAAATCTGAAACTGGGTTAAGTAATTGGGTTCTTGTTCAATAAAAGGGCTTGTTTGTGTGTTGTAATGAAAGATCTTTGGTGCTATGGGCGTCTGAATCCAAATATCCTCCGGATTTTCTGAGGGATAAAGTGATAAGGGTGAAAGGGATTTAATTTAGGACTGTTGAAAAACTTTAAAGAGATTAGAGAAATTCGTATATGTGCTCTCTCTCTTTCTTATCAGGGTGGCTTTTGTGTCTTACCAGAACCAGAGTGGGTAAGGAGAGGGACCCAAGGTCAGAGTTGTCAGGGTTCTGATCTGGGGGAGGGCTCTGGGGATGATGCCTCTTTCAGACGCCCATTTGAGGTGCAAGTGCAGAAAAGATAATGAAGAAATTTTTGGCTTTTTTGGGGTTCCCTTACTTTGGACTTAGGAGGATGACTCTGCAATGTTGTTGTTGTTGTTGTTGTTGTTTTTTGTTTTTGTTTTGTTTTGTTTTGCCAATTCATGATCAATAGCATTTGCAATTTTATTTAAGTACTTATTTTTTATTTTTATTTTGCTTCACTATAAGATTGTTTTCAAGGCTTGATTACACCATCAGATCTCTGGTAACTCTGCAGGCCATGTTTCTTAAAGCTTTTTGTCATGTTTTATTTAGGTATGGTAGTTTTCTATGACTGCAAAATTATGTTTCTGTGAAACTTAAAGTTTTCCAGATTCATTAGTTCTCTTTATATAGAAAAAAATAACAAACATAACAATAGAATACTGAGAAAATAGATAATGAAATCTTGCCTACCTTTGAGACATTGCTTGTAAAATTATCTCTGAATCTTTTTTTCTCTGTTTCTACAGAGTTTCTACAGAACTACAATGTCTAGCTTGGACCCAAGTTTTGTCTTGATCACAATTTTCTGTAAGGGTTAATTGTCTTTTTGCATTACTAAATCAGCTTTGGAAAAGATATCAATCTCCTTGAAAATAGACTGACTTTTTTGGTGCTTTTGTTGTTGTTGTTGTTTGGTTTTTGTTTTTTTGTTATTGTTTTTTTTGTTTTGTTTTTTCTCAAAGCTGATTTAATGTACTTGTTTAGACACAGATTCAGAAGAGTTAAAAGGCAGAGTAAGACCAGAAGTTTCTAGAATTAAAATGCTTTTTGAAGCACCTGTCCTTGGAAAACTCTCTGATTTTACAGGCACATGTGTGCACATATATAAGGAGGAAAAGCCACATGCTTCAAGGAATCTAAATGTGAAACACTTCCCTTGACTTGTTTATGCCAATACCTATTTTACAAAGTTGTTAACCTCAGGCATTCTGACATTGCTCACACCTCTTGTCCATGGCATCCTCTTCCCTTTGTTCCTTGAGATTACAGGGATGCATTAGGGATGCTTTGTTTTCCTGGCTTTTGCTACAATTACAAAGAAATAAATAGAAATTTTCAGGGTTTTTTTTGTTCTAAGGATTGCTATAGCAAACACTTACTGAACTGTATTATAAAAAAAATTAGATTTGGACTGAACACAAGAGTTGGTAGCCTGTGGCAGCTCAGATGATCTGAAATTCTCAAAGAAACCTTTCCTTGTGATGGAGAGTTTTTTCAGAAGGTCTTGCTCCTTAAGTGTTTTCAGTGAGAATAATATTTTATTTCTAGTTTAAAACCAAAACCAAAACTATACCAAGAAAAATCACCCCAAAACATAACAAAACACACCAACAAACTATTCCTTTCCATCATCTACTGGAGAATCCTCTGCAAAAGGTGACATACCCTGCCCTTGTGATTACCATATTCCATCTATGCATTTGTTCACAAGGTCAGTGTAGTGGGACAGTCATGGATTTAATGACATTTGAAGATAGATAAGTTATTAAATGTTAACAATTTCTGCAAACGATAATGACATCTGATCAGGTCTTAAAATCTGACATCTTTCATTTTATGAATCAAGATTTGTCTGGATTTCTTTGTGTTTCAGTCTCCATGCAGGTGTTACAGAGCAGCCAGAAGAAATTGTCTCAAAGCCAGAAATTCTTCTTTGGCTTGTGATGGCTCAGGGATGGCTGCATGGCTCATTAGTTTCCACTGATATTGACACTAAGTGCTTCACTTTAAGAACTATGTAAGTCTTGCCTTTGCCTGCAAGTGTAAAAGGATATTTTCAATATTTATTTCCCATCTACTAACATGAAACTCTGCCTCTCAGATGACAAGTTTAAGTCAGATGATCAGGTTGTCTCTGCTTATCTCCTTTTGGAGCCACAGGGGAGGATGTAATTAATGTCCCTGTTATGGATGAGGGGAACTCCCCTGCTCCCTCAGCTCATGCCAAGGCCATTTTCTCCCAGCCTGGCAGTCAGTTGTGTGGACGATCTTTCCCTTATTATAAGTGACACCAAAGGAGAATCCTTCCCCTTACAGCTGGGAGTGGCAGGGGTGGCACCTGCTCCAGTGGTGTTCATTTTGTCACCTGGGGAGGGGTGGAAACAGAAGTCACTCACACAGGAAAGAAGGTGTCCGAAATCACAGTCTGGCTAATGGAGCTAAGGGATTCCTGATCCCTCCCCTGACAGGCTCTTTAATTGGTACCGCCTATCTGGGTGCTTAAACCTTGATCACACTTTTAGCTTCTCCCCTGCAAAGTGCAGTCACTGCTCCCCCGGCAGGAGCACCAGGCACCTGCTGACCCTCACAGGGGAATGCTTTCCTTGCAGCCCCCTGCAGGGTCCTCTTTCCTTAGTTTGACAGTGACTCCTGGCAGCCAACAGCAGCAGCTTGTGTGCTTGATAAATGGTGGCTCTCACAGCCACATTTCCATCAACATTTTATGTCTTTTTTTATTTTTATACTGGGCTAATTGTATCGGGCCCTGGTGGCATGTATGACTAGCTATACATGTATAGCTTTTCCAAGCCATGCTGTTTCTTAAAAGTGACTCTGACTTCTCCTTTCTCCAATTTATTCAAGCAATTAAAATTAAATAATTTTGGGAAAAGCAGAGCTGAGTTTGGGGTCTAAGCTTTTATTTTTCAAAAGGGAGTTCTAAACAGCTGATAAAAATATTTTCAGGTACAAAAGTGGACATTTTGGCCTCTTCTGTGCATTTTTACATGTTTAGAATAGAATTGTTTCAGGAAGAGAATTATTTCTGTCTTTCATTAGAAGCATACTTTCCAAGCTTTTGTTCACTTAAATATAACAAAATTACTTGATAAATAATCACAACTTTTCATTGGGTTAGCTAATGTCAAAAAAGAAATCATTTCTCAATGCTCTGCTTCCAGAGATAAAAAAGGTTTATTGTTGGAAAAGTTGCTTAGGTTTATTTTGCTTCTATTAAAAGAAAAAAAAAGAAAAAATTGCCTGCTTCAATTTTATGAAAAATCAGCTCTCAGAGGGAAGCGTATTTTATGGTGAAAAAAGGATGATTTGTCCTGCATCAATTTCTGTGTTTGTGTATCTGTGACACTTTTACAGTGATGAAAACCCACCCAAACCAGCTATCAATATGCCACCTCAATAATATTTTTGTGAAGGATTTAGCTTATGTTTGACTTTGCTGTCAAGATCTGTCCCGAGGTAAATTGGATGTAGCTCCATTTTTGGAGCTAAAGGTTTCACAGGTGGCCAGTGGCAGCCTGAAATCTCCACTCCAAGGCTGCAATCCCACTCACGTGGAGGAGCACAATGCTTCTGTTTGTGTCACTGTGCCCTCTTCCCATCCCAGGGAGTGGCACTCAGCACTCCAAGTGCTGTCACTCAGCTCACCATGGAACAGCAAAGTCAACAGCTGTGGCCAGACATGCAGGCTTGCTTTATTCCATGGAATGAAATCTTATTCCATTCTGCGTTTTGTTAATGCAGCAAGCTCTGCTAAAGTTTTTTTGTTGCTTTTTCTTTCTTCCCAGAATATATGGCCTATATTAAAAACAGGAAAGGGTTTTTCTAGCTGGCCAGCCCTATACATTATTATTTCTAGTTTTACAATGCCAAAAATGATAATGCAGCTTTACACGCCTAATGACAGGGGGGTTGTCACTTAAAACTGCTATTATTGAACAACTTCACAAGGCTGGTGCTGATTTAAACCAGCTTATGTTCTCAACCACAATATTCAGCCTGTGGTGGTTAATCACAGGCTTTGTAATGAAAAAGATGCTAAGAAAGATTTCTGAGTACTGGGTGGGGGGAAAAAAAGTCAGCTTTAAAGTACTTGATGTATTTTCTCTGTGCAGGATTCAGTGCCAACTGTTTGAAAAACATGAATAGGGAAATAGCATGTAAAATAGTGCCCTTTTAATACATGTTCTGAACACCTGTGTAAAGCTTTCCTCGCTTCTTTTCAGCACAAATTCCTACAGTATTTTGCTTCTTCCAACCACTGTTTCATCAGAAGGATGAGTTATTTTCACCTTTCTCAGCTCCTATCTCAAGTGCTATTAATATTATCAGCTAAGCAATGACTCTCAATTCTGTCCTTTACTGGTGGAAATATGGAAGCTTCAGATGGCTATAAATAATGGCCCCTCCTGGGAAGGAAATATTCCCCTCAAAGTGAGTAAATGAGAAATCGCTCATTCCCTTCCAGTGCACTTGTTGGAAAAAAACACAACCTTGTTTTAATAACCAAATATCATACAGAGGAGGAGAGGCACCTGCAGGAGCTCTCCAGGTACCATAAATCATTTGTCAGAGATGTAGCTAAGAGACATTTGAATAGTCTTGATTACAGAAGGTCTGTTTTAAGTGTGGGGGAAAAGAAGTCGTAGTAATGCTCAACTAGAAATAAAGCTACCGTTTTCTTTTTTAGGGGAATAGCACAGTAAAGAGGCTTTCTAATGACATATTTATCAACACTTTTGTCACATAGGGAGAAATAATTGGTGCAATTAGTGCTTGTGCTAAGTTCAGTGGATAGTTCAAGTTGTACAGCTTTTATGGAAATTGTAAAATTCTTTAGTCTTACAAAAACCTCTTGTTGGAGTGAAGACACCGAGGAGCTGATGACATGACCTTATTTTACCTCTATCATCCCACAATGATTAACAATCTATATGTACATGATATTTTAAGCTGTGCCCCCTCTGCATAGCAGCTTGTTACACTGAGCAGGAGGAACCCAAAAGCCTTGAACCGTTTTCTCTTAGGTTTATTACTAGCACTGACCATCTCACTTGGTGCATGCACTGAAGAACAAGCTCTGAACAAGTTCTAAACACTTGTTTAGAACAAGTGTCTAAACAAGTACATTAAATCAACTTTGAGAAGAAAGAAAACAAACCAAGCCAGTCCATTTTCAAGGAGATTGATATCTTTTCCAAAGGTGATTTAGTTCAGTGAAGCTGATTTAGCCATTTCTGCCATTGAACACCTTTGTAGCAGAGCTGCTTCTGCAGACTTGTAATCCAGGCAAGAGAGGGTGGGCTGGCAGGTGACCAGGTACAATTCACACCTGTCCAGAGCCTTTTGTGTGCTGTGCTTTGCCCCAGTGCCACCAAAACAGGTCTAGGGGAGGAACAGGAGCATGGCTTCCATGCTAATATATTTAAGGGTGTTTAAGATTAGAAATTCTACAACTTTGGATCATAAAAAGCAGTGAAGATGAAATAAATGTCTTCAGGAAATGTTGTGAGTTTCTGCTTATACCACCACCACATCAGCACAGCAGTTCTAGCCTTTAAAATTCAGCTCATCCAAACCACGTCTGGTTTTTGCTCTTCCCTTTTTCTTCATTATACTGTTCAATCATCCAACCCATAGTCTTTCTTGCTCTGGGAATTTCGAATAATGTGAAAAGAGAAATAAAACTGTAATCAGGATAAGTTTGAAGGAGAAAAGGAAAAAAAAAAAAGGAAATTCTAGTTATGGAAGAGAACATGGTATCATACAAGCACTCAAATCAAAGAAACAGTGAATCAAGAGATGCCTGTCTGAATGCATGAGACAGGAATTTTGGTGATGTGTAATTTACACAAAGGCACAATTTATATAATGTAATAGCTGAGAGCATGCAGTTGTGGGCTATCAGATGAATAATTGGGATTCCACAAATCATGTGTCAGGAGCCCTGGATGCTGGATAGAAATAAAAAAAAGAAGATAGATGAACAGTCTGGTAAAAACAGAATTTTATTTATAAGCAGCATATGAAGCATTTTTTTCTTCATTTTTGACCACAAATTGATGTCTGCAAACCTTCTTTTAAGCTTTTTATTTATAGGAGAAAAACTCTTAACAGAAGAAAACTGTAGTTGAGTTAAAAATACTTGTCATTTAATCTGGGTGAAAATCAGAACACGGTGAAATGTTTTTCTCCATCTTAAATTTTTCTGATGCTTGAACAGATGATAATCTGTGAATCTGCAAGCTTCTTAAGCTAATGATTAAGCGACGTGTGTTGGGTGTTATTATCAGTGCTCTGGAGGAAGTTGCTTTAACCTGTTTGGTTGGCTCAGGACTGTAACTCTTTGGGATTGTAGGAAAAGTGATGAGTTTGCCCCAGCTGGGATCTCAGCAGCCTCAGGAGGGCTGTGTCCCTCTGGCTGCCCAGGGTGTAAATCTGTGCTGAGCCTCTCCATGGTGCCTCTGGCTGTCACACAGTGTGGACCTGATATTTTCTGAGCCTGAGAATTGCTGAGCTCTTCCCAAAGGAAACTTTTCAACAGTTTTCTTTTTCCCAAAACAACCTTGTGTAAATGATATTCCTTTCCCATAACAGCAGGTGTTGTTTGCTATTTCTGTTACTGAGCCAATGGCAAAGGTGTCAGTCCTATGGACCATAACCCGTCTTCTTAGCACAGTGTGTTATAAAAGGGCTGAATGAATTGTAAATAAAACCTTCTAATGTCTACTGCCTTCTGACTGGAGTCAAACATCTTTATTTTGTGTCCTATTGTGACAACACAGGGCACTGAGGGCCCTTCCTGCAGCTGGATGTTCCTCAAGCCAAGTGTGGGTGAATTCTCTTCCACTCCCTTGGCACTGATGTAAATACCAGCTGAATCTGTGGGTGATTTAATTGATAAAGAGGAAATTCCAGCCTGAGTCTCAGTGTTAGATTTGTTGCTGATATTTTGTTTTTCTTCTTTTTGATGTTTACGAATGAGGAAATGTTGTGTAGGGAAAGAAGAAAATGTTTTTCACAGATCGTATGTTTTCTTTTTCTAGAGCTGTAAAGGTGGAGAGTGTAGAAAATACTACAGCAATATTTTTTTTTTTCAACTTTTTTGACTCCTAATTTTCTACAGTGTTTTTTACCTACTTCTAATAAATTATAAATTACATTTTTTGGCTTCACTAAATCTTGTGAATGAAATACCAATGGGGAGACTATAAAGCAGACGATGATTTTTTTTAATGGGTTTTACATTGTCTTTCTAATTCTGAAAACACAAAACTTCTCATCTAAGGGAGCTCTCTCTTAGAACACACTGCAAACATTTCCAGTTTTTATTACATCTACCTAATTCAATAGTATGAAAGTGGCCAATCTGTTTCAATAGAACCAGAATTACAGGGTCAAAGGAGTAACAAATAATAGTGTAAAACATACTACCCTGCAGTCCTGGCTGTAGGATGGCAGAGTTACACATCAAAACACTGACTTTCATGGTCAGAGTCCTGTGTGAAGGTTAGTGGAAAGCTGCAGTACCAAAGAAGAAATGAGTTACACTTGGTTCTGGTTTGTTAGCTTTCCTCATTTTTCAGAGAAAAAGGGAGGAGATGAGACTATGGGAGCAATAGGTATGATATCACATCCAAGAAGGTATAGTGATTTCAAAAGTCTGAGTGGCATTGACCCAAATATAATCTTGCTAGTAGCTTTCTGGATGGGGAAAAAGAAAAAAAAAATTGATTTTTCTTTTTTTTTTAACCTGCTGCTGTATGATTCCTTAACTCTTGAGGTTTTGCTTTTGCTGTATTGATCCTACTGATGCTTATCTCTGAGTCTCCATGCAGTCTATCCCAAATAGTTATCTGCCCAACCCTCGAGTCCAGTGCAGGCTGCCTCCAGTTGACCTCAGTTAAACCTTCTTGCTTTGTCAAACATCAAATGCTGCTGAGAGAAGTCAGCCCTGCCCTGGGATCCTGATCCTTGCTGTTGTGTTCAAGGCCTTGCTGTCTGTGGAAACCTTTGCTTAGGATGAAGTCCAGACCATGGAGGCACTTTGGATACAGGTTGATATTCCTTTGCAAATATATGGAAAAAGTCCAGGCACGTTCTCTTTTGGCTTTTCTTCACATTTGCAGAAGGCTGCATGCCCCAGGGAGGGTGGCTGTGACAAATCTTTGAGTCCCCTGACTTCAGGATGAAGTAAGAAAGTAAGAAAAAGGAGCGGGAACGATGGAGTGCACAAAAAGAAAATTACTTTAATGAGAAAGAAAAATAAGGACCATGCCCAGAAACCAAATGCAGTATAGGGACAAGATCCAAGGACCAGAAACAAGTGAGAAGAAACAATATATAGTCTTGGGGTGAAACATTCTAGAAACAATATCATATATGGAGCACAAGTAACCAATAGGGGAGTAGAACTTGGACTAGTTAACATAATAACTCCAAAGGCTCTTGGGAGGAGTTCTCGGGCTCAACCTGAGTTAGAGAATGTTTCCCAGGGCTTGAAGCTAAGGTTTGGTTAGTTAGAGGTGAAGTCTGGCTGAGCCTGTGGTGTCCCAGTCAGGCTGACTCCCACAGATGTGGAGGGGCAGATTCTGATCTTGGGGTATTGTAAGATAGGATGAGCTCTTCTGAGCAAAATGAAACAATATCAGTATAAAACCAGGATAAAAGTGATCAGAATCTGTTCCTCAAAGCTCTGACTTTATTAGAAGTTGAAGTGCTTGTGACAGTTTTAAGATAAAAAATATGTTAACTGATTTATTTAGTATCTCTTTAAGGTCAGAATGTTTTTTTAATGTTTTTACTTGGAATGAAGGTCATAAGTCCCAATTAGTAATAAAATAAATTGGAGCTCCAGTAAATTGGAGCATACCAATATTTTTTTAAAAATATTTATGGTATTCTATGTGTTAAGCTTAAGGTTACTGGTCTCTGAATGTGAAATTTGGGGGCAGGGGAGCAAGACAGGCCAAAAGCACTATTCCTTTTATTATTCTCTATCCGAAATAGTAGTATCTGACTCTACAGCTTGTTAAGTCATCTGACATTTTGTAGCAGATATGAGAAAATCAATGACAGAAGCAGTGTTGTGTAAATACATATGAGAGCATAAACCACTAGCAGAAGATATTTCACAGAGTTCATGCTATGGTGTTCTGGAAAAGTCATGTCAGGACACTGGGATCCAACAAAGCGCAATTGCATGATGATGAAATTCTTAGTACTTGCCCACTCAAGGTACTAGGGTCTGTAACTTAAATTTTCTCTTCCCATGCCAGCATTTCTTGCCTCCACAGGAAGAGAGAGGTACCTTTGCATTAAGAAAAGCAAATAACTTTAAACTCCTTGCTTATACCCTTCATTCAGATAAAGGAGAATTCACAGAAAGATAAGTGTTTTAAGACTGGATTTTTTAAATACAGTAATGGACATGAGAGGTATTTTCAAAAGTCTAAACTTGATCAGAACTTCTGATTTTGCTACAATTTCCTGTTTTCCCTGTTATTCACACAACAAAGAATTGCTCTGAAACAGTTTCTGTGCCCATACTCAAGCCCCAGTCCTTCTAAGAGAATTCATAGGAATTGTTGTGGATCCTCTGTCCAGATCTTTCTCAGGAGGGTACAGTTGTGCCTTGATGCTCATAGTGTGGGAAACAGGTGCAGGATTTGGGTTAATATTTAGGAACTAGGAAATAACTTTTGTTTCTCACCATGGGAGCTCTGTGGATGCTCTTGATCTGTACAGTGGCTGCAGATCTATGTGAATGAGAGCTGAAATGAGTTTACTGAACTGTATGGAGAAGGAGACCTTCCCAGGGTATTTTTAGTTCCTGGCCTTTTATGGCATAAAAAGAGACACATTAATGAGTGCATCAGTCACTGTTATCTGCACACAGGACAATATACATGTTCATAAAAGATAACAAAGCTGCTCTCAGTTTCCACAGAGGTGAGCCTTCATAATGCCCACTGATCATTTACAAATGACATTTGATTAGCACTCAGAGGTGGAATCATCTTTATGTAAACTTTGCACTGCAGTAGGAAACTGCTCAGTTGCCCTTCTTTGAGATAAGGCTAAAAATACATTTCCTTCAAGAGGCTGGACTTTGAATGTGAAAAAAGAGTAGGTTTAGATTTTTCACACTAAGTGCAGATGCTATTTGGTGCTTTCAGACAGACTTCATGGTACCCTTTCTGCCCAAGATAACATTACTGAGTGTGCCTCTATAGCATTAAAATGGTTTGGAACAAATTACCTTCTGCTGTGGCAGTCAGCTGACTCCTGTGAAGTTGAACCAGTAGAACTGGGGTAATTTTGTTGACTTTAGGCTTCCTCTGCTTCCAAACAACATCCATGCTCAAAATGCAGCAAGTTACTGGCACAGCTGCTGTTATTTTGAACTGTTTGACACGCACGATTGATTTTAATTTGTTTAAGAAGTTGTAAACAATTTCTTTATATGTGAGAGGGATGTGAGTAAACGGAGGATTAAAAATAAGTATTGCTTGCATATAAAACATAGATGTGAACTTTCAGAGAATTGATTTCATTAAGCATTTGTAATGCTTTAGGTGTTGAATTGCATGCATGCCATGGGCTGGTGAAGGTTGTATAACACCACTGCTAAATGCATGATGAAGCACTATCAGTTCTCTTAGCACTCAGGGAATTAGCTTGAATGCTTCTGGATTATTCCAGCTTTAAGAAATATGTCACCTAGAGTAACACAATTCCATTCTAACTGTAAGTCTGAATGAACTCTTACTTGCTCAAAAGTGTTAATAACTACTGATTTATTGAAACAGTGCTGGATAAAAGAGCTTAGGAAAGCATATGAATGAAATATAAATTAAAACGGGGTTTATGATAGTGTCAAGCTGCATCAAGGTTTTCTTGAATGTTTGCTTTCAATTTTTTAATTTAGAAATGTTCTTTCAACAAATAAACGTGGCAGTGTCAAAGAAGCACTTTCCCTTTCACAGTGCTAGTTGAACTACATATATGGAGTATGAGCAAAGTGTAAATAAAGGAAGTTGATTGTTTTGTAATATCCCTCTATTTCCCCAGCAAGTCATAATTACTCGTTCTGACTTTTGCAGTACAGAGTGCATTCCTGCTGTTAAAAGTAAGAAAAGATGTTCACACAATACTTTTCAAATGTGTAGTTGGAAAAAATTGACCACTTGAAGGTCATTAGATTTTCTGGTTTTGTTTTTGTTTTTTCATTGTGTGGTTCTTTGGGTTTTTTTAATAGGAGTTTATAAGTCAGGAGTGAAAATAAATTTATTAATCTTCTTACATAACGGCAATATTTTTTCAAAATCAAGGAAAAATTTACCTAAAATATTTGACAAATCTTTTCTCCTCACATAAATTAAAAAAAAGGATCAGCTCTAAAGCAGTTGAGCAGGAAGAGTTCTCTTTCATGATGTCCATGGTTGAACTTGAGTACACTAGGTGTATTATCTGGTAAAAAGCTCTTGGCAGAAGTGCACATATTAGCAGTGCTGAGCTTCCAGTGAGTACAGATACACTATATGTACACCTGGAGGCTGAACCTGAGATCTCACTTATTTCCTTCTATTTAAATGAGAGCAACACTCAGGAATATGTTTTAGCATAAAGCTAAAACAAAAAACACAACCCTTTTGTAAAGAGCACTTGTTTCAGTTTTGGGCATTGTACCCGAAAAAAAGACTATGAGTGTGTGGAGAAGGACTAGGAGACAATAAAGAATAATCATACATAGCAAACTCAATATTTCCTAGGAGGAGAGAAACTGGCATTTTTGGGGTTAGAATAGTGGAAACTGAGTAGATTCATCAAAACTCTTTAAATATGTAGTCAGCCACTGCAAAGGGAAATGAAGATGTATTCTGATATTTATTTGGAAAAAGTGAAGAATGTATCCTGAAGGGAAATTTGTTTTTTATAAAACCCTTTTCTAACAGTAAAAGAGCCAAAGCATTGAAATATTGCTTTTGGAAACTGAGGAAGCATCATTACATAGAAAGTCTTTTAGAGCAGGTTATGCAAATTTCTTTCTGAATCATAAGCTCCAATGAACGGATTAAATGGTCTAACACCCTTTCCACCTCACTTTTTTTTCCATATTCTGTGATTATTGTATCTTTATGCATAAGGATATGGTATTGGGTAATAAGTCTTCTTGGAACCAATCTGTCTCGTGGAAATCACCAGAAAGAAGCTCTAATCCACAAATGACTGGAATACATTTATGTCAGTCATGATTTTGAGCTTCTTGCATTATCCTTCAACAAAGTTAAGTGAATAATTTGGACTAGTAAAAACGTTAATGGAAAATGATTGCTCAATTCAAGAAGCAGGCACAATCCTAGGGAGCAGACCTGGCCGAATATAACTGGGGAGTGCTTGTACAGTTTGGTTAGAAAAGTACATTAGATTTAGAAATTACTCTGCCATTAGTGTGTGTGGGAGTATTTATTTATTTATCATGCTGTATTTTTACCTGCACTGATTCATGTTTTTAATTTTGTTGGGTTGAAAGTATGCCAAGTTTGACATTTTTAACTACTCTTATCCTCTCTTATTCTTCAGAATGCTTCCTCTGCTCAAAATTGCAGCATGAACCAGTCTAGGTCAAAAGTTTTGTTTAATGAGAGTTGAGCATTTTCACCATTGAATAAAAGAAGAAGAAAATGAGCTTATCTTACTTATAGGGATGTTCTGCAGTGGGGAATCCAAATGCATTTTGACTCAATTCAGATTGGAATGAAACTAGAGAAATTAAAAGTCTAGTATTTGGTATAATGTTTTAGAATTAGCTGTGCCCCATATCAACCCTGCCATATCTGTTACTTCTTCTCTTAAAAGGACAGCTTTTAATCTTCATGCTGGAAGCAGATTTCACAATGAATCAAAAGCTTAGTAGAAGCTGAAGTCTGAAATTCTCCCAAAAGGAACTTTATGTGGATTTTTAAAATCAGAGGCACATTTTAATGCAATACTATTTTGAATTATTTTGCTCTCCCTGCTGGATTGTCGGATCCCCTAAATAATGAGCAAAGCACGGTGTGAAAAATTAGGTGTTCTGGAAACATTAAGTGAAAGACAGAGATTTGCAGAGGGAATGAAGTATCCTGCCAGGATGCAAAATTATTTCAGGCCAAGAAAACTGAGTCCAAGCTGTTAGACATACTGTGGGTATCCTGTTTGGGCAAAGGAATGAAATGCTAGATTGGAACAGTCTCTAAAGTGTTCGAACCCAGCTGGTATTATATTTCACTTTGTGGTTTCTAGCACAGTCACACTGACAGAAGTTTTCAGCTACAGTTGGCAACTTCCAGAATGCAATTCTCCGAGGGTGGTGAAATTTGCCTTCAAAATCAAATCATGAAAGGTCAGGGAGCCAAACATGTCAATAGAGCCTGCCCAAAAGTGTTAGGTCAGGGAAAACATGATCCCATCACTGCTCTTAGCAGAGCTATGCAAATGTCTTGGAGAGCTGCTAATTGCAGGTTAGGGCAGCAGTGTGTGGTTGTTTCCCTTTCATTGGCCTGATCTCAGCTGGGAAACTGAGCCTGTCCAGGACACAGGAACACCATGTGGAGGACCAGCTCCTCCAGGTCAAACTCAGCAGTGTAAACACTGCACAGAGTAGTGATGCCTTGGGAAGTCTGACCTGGAGCAGGGACTGCACAGAGCTAGAGAATAAAGTAGGTGTTTATTGAAAGGCCTCCAGGATACACCTTGGGCAGGACAAGAGCCTGACCAGGGCTACAGCCAAGGTGGACCCAAAATGGTCACAAAATGGACAACTGTTCAAAAGATCTCACACTTTTATAAGTTTTGGTCCATTTGCATATTGGGGTTTAATTGTCCAGTTCCAGCTGCAGGTTGTGAGGTCCCATCCTTCTTGTTCCTCCCTTCAGCCACCCTTGTTTGTGCTTTTGGCACTGAAAGTTGTCCTTGGTGTGCAGCAGGAAAAGGATTTGTTTTGTCTCCCTGCTCTGTGAAGAGCTGAGTGACACTGAATGTGAGGCTCAGAACTGCCCCCCTGGGCAGCACAGAACCTGAAATACATGAAAGCTCAAATTTAAGGCGTCAGTAGTAGAAGGTATATAAAATCTGTATGCATCTCTGAAGCTCATCTTTAAATGCCAATACTGTGTGTGTAGGAAATACTGCATGTCTAGCATTTTAAATAATAGGGATCATGTTTTAATTATTGTATTAGATTGAAGTAGTCTCTGGTGTTGTGCAGCTTTGTGGTCATAAATTCTGGCAAAGATATTGTGCTGAATGGTTGACTTGTTACTGCATTTTAAAATGCTACAGGAGGGAGGGAAATTTATCAGCTCAAAAGTCTCCATTTGTCAGAAAACAGTAAGTTTCAAGATAGTTTAATGTTTAAGACCTGGGAGACAAAGTTTGTTACATATGCAAAAATTTCATTTCAGTAGAATTAAAATACAATTTTAAATTAAACTGAGATGGTGAGAAAAATTGCTTAATACATTTTTTTTTTTTTTTAACAGACCAGGACGTCAAGAATAGTGTCACAGAATGCACTTCATAAAGCTATTACAAACTTGATAGATCACAGCAAACTTTAGTATAAATAACATTTTAGGCCTTTCACTTACACTTGTATGGCTGTGTTTCATTAAAGACTGCTTTTTAAGGACAAGCAATATCAAATCATTGCTCCTTATCAATTCTGTAGACAGTCTAATAACTTCTAAATCTCCAGCTGAAAGCACATGGCATGTACTGAACCTGAAGATGCAGGCACTTTTGAGAGGCTCTTCAGGAGCTGTGAAATCATTAGTATGTTGTGTCTGATGCCAAAACCTTAGAAAACTACTACATGAGGCGCATATTTGTGCAACCTGACTTTGTTCTTAGCCATGATTATTGATTCAGGCTTTGAATGGACAAGGAATATGCAAGGAACATGTGGCTGGCAGAGTAAAAGTAACACCTCAGCTCCTGCTCTAAAGCTGCTGAGACCATCCCTCAAACACACAGAGGACAAGGAAACACAGCTGATAAATGTGGCTCAAACACTGTTTAAAAGTGTGAGAAGATTTCCTACCCTCATTCCTCTGCCTGCTCTTGTGGTTATTGGTTGAAACCTGAAAGACCTAACAAAATTTGACAAGGTGTGTGGCAAGGCAGTAAATGCGAAGGAACCTTAGGGCAGTGTGGTGTTCACACCGGAAATCTGCACCCTATGGGATTCTGCAGCTTTAGTAAGGCTAGGCAGATTTGATACTTCGTGGCACAAAACATATCCCTTGTGAAGGAAGCTTTCACCTGTCTGAACTGCAACAGTCACATCCAAACAACTGAAATTTCTATGGAAGGTTTTGTATATGAGGACTGGAAAGCCTTTATGGACTTTATGGACAGGTTCCCTGTCAGGAGGGGATTGACACTGTCCCTCTTTCCTTTTGGAACACACTGAAGTGTGTAAGACTAGTCCAATTACTGAAGAAAGGTTTTCTCCAAGTTTTTTCCTCCAGAGATATTTGGATACTCCTGGTGAGGATCTGGATGCTCAGGGTTCTGGAGAGCAGTGTCCAGCTCTGGTGGAGCTCCCAACATGAGGACTCATGGGAGATTTCTGGGAGAGAGGCTGCAGGAGGGCCAGGGAGATGTTTAGGGGCTGGAGCACTTTGCTCCAGAGCCAGGTAGAGAGAAGAGCTGGGGCTGTTCAGCCTGGATAAAGAGGAGGCTCTGGGCAGAATTTACAGCCCCTTCCAGTGCTTAACGAGGCTCCAAGAGAGCTGGAGAGGGACTTTGGATAAGGGTGACAAGAGGGGAATGGCTTCACACTCATAGAGGGCAATGTTAGATGGGACATTTGTAAGAATTTGTCCCCTGTGAGGGTGCTGAGGCCCTGGCACAGGGTGCCCAGAGAATCTGTGGCTTCCCCATCCCTGGAAATGTTCAAGGCCAGCTTGGATGGGGCTTGGAACAATCTGGGATGGTGGAAGATGTCCCTGCCTGTGGTGGGGGTTTGGAATTAGATGAGCTTTAAGGTTCATTTCATCCCAAACCATTCTGTGTTTCTATCTAATTGTTACAGGGCATACAGTGCTCTCCATGGTCCTCAATAGGAGCCTGTTGTGTAAGGAATGAGTGAAAGGAATAAAATGAAATGCTAGTGAAAGTGGGTAAGGGGTAAAAATCTGTATTTTAATAGCTGAATAAGAGTTTAGGGGCTCATTTCTTATGAATTCAAATATTTGTTCTTTCAGCAATTGAAAGAAAAGTCTGGATGATCTTTGATGGATAACCATGGCTAGGACATGCAGGCTTAATGAGCTTTGTTATTCAGTACACTTTAAGTATCCCTTAACTCATGTCTAAGCTGATTATAACTGTATTAAAAAATTCCCTTCTGTGCTGAAACAGTTAGAGATGCATCTGCACTTCCTTTGATATGTACTAAAATGCATTTCCATTTACACAGAAACTCAGCACAGAAGTGCTCTGGTGTTATGGAGAACAGCAGCAATAGCTGTTACTGAAACTTGATGCTTAAGGATTAGTGACAAGCATCTAAACTGACAGACTTTTTTTTTTTTTCCCCTGAAAAATCTGGCACATTGCATCGTGATTTCCCTTGTTTTTTTTGGAGAAAAAAAGTTTATTTCATAGTTGTGTGACTCTGGGGAAATAATCTTTTGCAACGACCTGAATATATTTCATGTTTTTACTCTTTTTGCAGTACTGTACGATGTCTACATGTAGACCATTGTTTTGCTAAACCACAGCACTTTTTCAGAAACATTTAATTTTGTATGCCTATGTCTTAGAATGCATTTTTAATTTCATGTGTTAATGGCAAATTGATTATGCAAACATTTCATTTGTATAGACAGGGTCAAGGCTGTAGTTTTAGCTACATTATTGGTTAGGTGTTATTGCTGCTCATTCCAGGGTGGATGAACACTTAAAACACTTCTGCTGTCAACAGATTTTATTATGAATGTAAAATTAACTGCCCACAGTTTTTTCTCATAATATCATTTGGTGTTAAATTTCTACAAACATTCATGCCAGTTAAAATACTTCTCTCAGCAAATGCAGAGGAGGCAAGACATTACCAAAACAAGTTTGTTGAAGAATTAATCTTTGGATACCTACAACAATTATTGGAACATTAATTTGAGTCTGTTACAGCTAATGTTTAAATTACTGGTATTTCAAATACATGTGAGTCAAGATGGAGGGTTTTGGGTGTTGTCTGAGTCCTTCTTCATCTTCTTCTTCCTTCTTCTTCACGGATTTGGGTGGTTTTCTCTAACTGGGTGAAAGGGGTCCACATTACAGACCTTGGGTGGTCATTATTGGGCTAAAGTATAATCCTGAATCCTCCATCTTGCTCCACACACATTACTATATACCAAAACCCCAAATCCAAGTTTTTCACCCTGTGAGATCACACAGTACCACTCAAACCACACACCCACAATCCCTGTGCTACCACACAACCTTGGGAGCCTGTTCCAAGGCTTTAAGTCAAATGTGGTGCTTGCCTGAGGGTCAGCACCCCTCAGCTCAGAAAGCCTGAAATTTTCAGCCTCCAGGGTTCCAACAAGGTACAGCTGTGGCAAGTAAAACTGGCATATCAGCAAAAGGATGACTTTTTTTTTTTTTTAAGGCAGTCTGTACTTTGCCTATTTGTTCTTAGAACACCAAGGAGTTGACAGCGCAGACCAATGGTAGGATTAAGGCGTTGAAAATAAAAGTTCTGCAGTAATTTGCTTTCTCCCTGGGCTGACAATGCTGCTAGCAGAGGTGAACTTCTGGCTCCTCTCACTGAGGCTCCCAGCTGAGGTGGCTTAAACAGTTGACAGGGCAAATGATTGAGGCCACAGTGTCAGAGAAATGATGGAGGAGGGTAGGATTGGCTCACTGTGTGAGAAGCAACGCGGCATTTCCCTGAGAGAGGCACTGAAGGGGACCTAAGGCTGTCAACAGTGTCACTTGGTTGACCTTGCTCGACCTGCAGGTTCCTTGAGATGGAGTTGTGCTGAATATGATTTCATTTTTCTCCACTTGTTGTCCTACAGTGTCCACAGAGTTGCTGTATAGCATGCACAATCTTTACACAGTATTGTGTAGCACACAGTGTCACCGTACCTGTTGGATCCTAGTTACCCTAAATTACTTTTTATCAAAAAAAAATCTAGTCCTCTGACACATTTTCTAATTAGACTAAAAACTTAGATCAACAGCATGTTTTAAACATCCATCCCTCTTTAACGGCACATACTGTAGTGCAAGTCGCCTTTTACTACGCTTGGGCACAAAGTTCTGCAAGACAATTTTATTTTTGTTTAAATACTACAGGTTGTTGAACAGGCTTGCTGAATAAACAAGTAAGCTTGTCCTCCAGGTACCCATTACAGTAAATGTGTTACTTTTTAAATTCTGCATAAACTTTGCTCCGATTGCTGTCTTGAGGACTTGAAGTTCACTTTTTTTGTAAATATCACTTGACTCATGAGCCATAAGAAAATACTAAAGGAGTTTTGTCTAGCATATGTAAATCAAAAACTAATGTGAATTTCACATATCCAGTACAATAAAACATTTCAATCAATTCATATAGACCAAATCCCATGTAAGATCATGGAAATCCAGAATTTAAAGCAAGATATGTGGAGAAAACATCATTAGTTTAGAGAACTTCTGAGCAAAGCATCAGGTAAATTATTCATTCTGATTTATTTGCTCAGCTTGAAAACCTTCCATCATGTTACTTTTTCAGCTCCACAAATCTAATAATTTGACTTTTAGGAATATCAACTTATCTTCCTCATTACATCATAGCACTTTTACAAAATCCCCTGCTTGTTATATCAAGTAATTGTTTCTATCAGCATTATCTTCTCCCTTCGTATCCATCATCCCTGAGAACATATATTGCTTTGCCAGCTCTGTTTTACGGTGTCTGCATCATATTAATAATGGCACAGATGGAAAAGTTCTCTGAGGTCACTCAGTACAATCCATTTCCTGATGCAATGCTGGGCTTTTATATGTTTTCCAATATATGTAGCCTGATGGTAAAGGAGTCAAGTGACTGGATTTTCACAATCTCATTCAAGCCTTAATGCAGTATATTTTTTTCATCTATCTTCTTACCCTTCTTCCTTCTTACATTTCTTGCAGTAGCTAAAAAGTGTTTCTTGGCAGATAAGAAATTGCATAGGCTTATGAAATCTGTGGCACCGTGTCAAGCACATCATATTCTTAACAGCATTATTAATATGTTAACAGGTGGGAGCTTATTATTGTTCAGTGCTTTAAGTGTAAAATATCTAATATTCTTTTCTTTTTTTTTTTTTTTTAATTCACCTTTGTAGTTTCCAGTTAATTTGATTAACAGCTTTGGCTGGTAATTTCTTGTTTTGTTTCACAGAGACAAAATACAGTAGTTTGAAGTTCTTTTGGATTCAGCAACAGCACTTCTTTTGGCTTTTAGTATCCAGAAAATCTAATTTGAATTTTTTTTTTTTTTAATCGGGGTAAAATAACTCTTTAATCTTGATTGCCTAATTAAACGACAGAAAACAAGAAAATGAAAAAGGTAGGGAATGTCAAAGCAACTGAAGCATTTGCTTGCTCCAATTCTAAAAAGTAGCTTCCCATATCTTGTCAGCAGGCATTGCATCAAAATAAGAGATTTTAACAATGCACTGACTGATGTAGCCACTTTTAGGCTTTTTACAGGCCAGCTGTTTAGAGTGGTGAAAATTGCCATAACAGAGATGGAATAAAGCAGGAGGTAAACTGCCCTGTTCAGGCCAGCCTATGCATTTGCTCTCTACCTTGTCTCTTTCAATTTTGACCTCTGTTAGAGTGTTATACTTGATTTTTCTACCCCAGCAACCTGATTTACATGTAAAATATACAATTATGAAAAAAAAATATATATTTAAAATGCTCCAAACCTATGAAAGGAAAAGGTCACAGAAGACTCAGAGGTGACCTTTTCAAGCATGAAGAGACTTTTCCCCTCTTGCAGAAGGGAACAGGTTTGTGGACTTGATCCAGTGACCTGTTCACTTGGTTTTATGCCTCCTGTGCTGAGCTGCTCCTCAGCCTCTGCATTCTCCCCAGGGCAGGTGTCTGTACCAGCCCCACACTGCCCTGTTTGCTCAGGTGACACCAAAAGTCTGACCCTTCTCTGCAATGGTCCTCCCGCTGCAGGCACCAGCTCACAGACACACCTGTGCTGTGTGTGTCAGCTCTGCATCCCCGTTTTCTCTTCTTCTTCCTACATGTGTTTGATTTCTTATTTGGCATATCCTTGGAATCTCTAATTCTTTAACAAAGAGTTGAAATGATATTGATTAAAATGTACTTTATAAATTCAAGTATTCAAATGAAAGATACCAGATCCTTCTTTTCCCATATGTGTTTAAAAGCATTCTAATAATGTCAAAAATGAAAGTAAGTTGTGCTCTGGAAACTGTCCTTTTGGTATTGGCCAAATGATTTTATTTAAAATATTCTGGCTTTTTTTTTTTTTTTTTTTCTCTCATGCTTCATTTAAATAAGATTTATGGGAGAAAAATTCTCTCCTACACAGTGTTTGCAGAGTACCATGTTGTGGAACATGGCATTATTTTGTTGTCTTCTGGAATTTACATTTCTTTTGCAAATATAAATTAAGGAGCCTGTAGCTCTTGTACACAGAATTCCCTCGTAAAATTCCTGCTTAGAACGATCATCCTAAAGGCAATTCTCAAATACACTGCAGAGAGACACTATTGATCCCTCACTCCCTATTTTGCACATATATAAGGTACCCCTGAAAATGCAGGCCCGGACAAGCCAGAGGTTTAGTCATTTACAGTAGAAATTCTCCTCATATTAAAAATTCTGCCTGATAGGAATGTAAATCAAAATTTATTTTAATAAGGCTTCTCTATGAGGAAATTGGCACAATGAAGTGATGTATTTTCAATGTATGCATGTTAACATGATTGGACTGATACATCTTTATTTTACTTAGGAACTAGCAAAACCTCTATCTCTAGAATCAACTGTTTTACCAACATAACTGTTGTACCTACAGCAGACATGATGATAGTTATACTAGGTGACATTTTTAGGGCTTATTATAATTTGCAGAAGACACCTATTCAAACTGTTTGAAATGTTAAGTATATGTTACAGTTCCACGAGCACTTAAAGGTAATATAATCCTGCCTCTGGAGGAAGCTTTTCTTTCCCTTCCATCCGTTTGAGCAGACAGTGAAATGAACCAGATGAGATGTTGCTATGGCATAAACTGGCATTATTCCCTGCACCCCAGTTTGGTTTGAGCTCCAGTTCCCTGTGTGGGTCATTTCAGAACGGCTTGAACACTTGCACAAGGGAGAGGGCAAAGAGGGGAGGTGACATGGAGTAGCTCAGCATAAAAGGGGCATCTTTTGTATCAGTAAAATTTCTGCCAGGTTAAACTACTTGCAATACTTCATGTTATCTCTGTTATGCTCATACAGTGTTCAGGGGATGAAGTGGGGCACAGGATTATATTTAGGAATCTTCCAGATGTCTTGTTAATGCATCTCAAGTTTCATGTTGGTCAAAAGTTTTCAATGATCTTTTAGTTGTTTGCATTTCTTTTTTGCATATTTGTGAGACATTATCCTGTCACTCTTATTTATGTCACAAAAAATTTATTACTGTTTGCCAACAAGCTCTACTCTAGGTGATTGTTCTCAATTTTTTAAAATGAACTCTGCACATTTTAATAATTCATTGAGCACTACCATTAATTACGCTTTTCACATTTTTTAAGGAACAAGTTTTATATCAGACTGGGTCTACTTTACTGGCTTAACTTTTCTGTGAAGATGTAGCACTGATTACATCATCCTAATCACTCAAAAGAGCTGGCTTCCTGAGTTTGTGTGTTTGCCCTTCATTTGCTTTTTGTCACTTGCACCAAGACCAGTTTCTACTTTCTTTTTATTTTTGTGATTACTTTTCAGGGACAAATAGAGTTCCTGCTAGTCCTTTTGTGTGGAAATGCTAGCAGGACAATAAAATCAGTTGTTGACACTGAGATGCTATTTTATACCCTGTAGGAACTCTGTAACTACTGAAAATATCAGATTCTAAATTAAGATCCATTCAAATCTTGTGTCTTCTGATAATGTAGATAAATCCAAGGTGGATAAAGGAAGGAAGGGGACCATTGTTATGCCCTGTACACCACAGGGTGTACGTTTTACACATCATGTTTATCTGAGGTCTGAAACGTGGCCTTGCCCCTGTGTTACAGTGGGAGTGGCTCAACATGTTCAAAGGTGTGTCTGTGAAAAGGAGTACAAGGTTATTTAATAAATGAAAGACCAGGTGTGTTGTCTTTCAGCATGGTAGCTGTCACTTTTTGTTCTCTTTAACAGTTTCTGTTGATCTTTTGCAATATTTCTGAAGGGTGCTGTATCTAAATTGAGGTTGAACTATTAGGGTCTGAGTGTACTTTGGATGCATGGCTGCATCTAATGGTGCCCAACTGCATCGTTGCCTTAGGCTGCCTCAGCTGTGATCAGCAGTGAAAGGGGCTTCAGTCTCAAATTAGTGGGGAGAGAGGGAGGGAATTCAAGTTTATAAAGAAGACAAAGCCCCCTAATGTGCTTAGGGGATAGAGGAAAGGAGATTTGGAGGAAAATCACGGGGACAGGTTTGGTAGCTGGGCTGCAGAGCCTTGGCATGGGGAGAGTTGCCATGGCTACTGGCACTCCACAAGCCAGGTGTTGGAATCAGGAAAGGAAATGTAGCTGCTGCATTCAAAGTTATGACACTTGCTATGCTTCTGCTCTTTCTTTTAAAGGTTGTTAGCTGTCATTTTTCACCCAAAATTGGCTCTTTTGGTGAGGTTTTGTGTGGAATTTAGATACTCCTATGCCGTCTGTGTGAATTCCTAATTTGATGTATCTGGCTTTTTGTTTTCAGTTTTTCTTGGAAGGATTAGAAGATGAGAGGAGAGTGAAAGAAGAGAGGGATTTTATTGCAGGGCTTATCCTTTTCTTGCATGTGTTTTGTTTCTGAAACAGTGTATGTAGTGTTTGTTTTTATTTAAAGATTAAATATCCCACCGTTCAATCCAAATTAATATGACACAGGCTTGTATTTTGATATCCAATAAAGTGAATTAAATATTAATTATGATTTGGAGCCAAAAATTATAAATAAGTGATTTTTAAAGAATGCCTGACAGCCCACTCTGTATCCATGCTCATCTAAATACTGGATCAGCTTCTGATGGATCTACCAGATAGCTTCAAGATTACTGTAATACACTACATTGAGTATAATGCTGACTGAAAACCTTTCAAGGGTTCCACATTGCGACATAAGTAATTTCTTGCAATTACCCTGGAAGTGGCAGTTTTATTCACAAACAGAATTTTTCTAAAGTTCAGTGAAAGATGTATATAAAAACAATTGTGATTCTCGCAGCTGATGCATGATCTACAGTGGCCTTACACATGAATGCTTAGTGATTATTTGAGTGACATGCTTTATTCAAAGAATATAATGCCCTTTCTCAAAATGCAATGTATTGAAATCCTTGCTCATAGTGAGAGAAAGAAAAGGGAAATAATCTTCCAGTTAATAAGTGAAAATGTGACTGCTAAATGCAACAAATGGAGCCGATGATTTGCTTTTTGTCAGTTCCATTTGGTTCTAATAAAATTATCATTGAGAACTAATTTCTTGATGAATATTGTGAAATATTTAGAAAGAAATGAAAAAAAATTATTTGGAAAGAAAACGTGCTCAAACATTAACATATGCATAACCTTAGTATGACACATATAGGTGAGTTCACACACAAATGTAAATGAAAAGATTGTGTTGTCTTTGTACAACACTTTAGAATCCAAGAAAGTTAAAACAGTCCATATATTCTACCTTTGTGCCTACTGTCCATTCCTTAAGTTAGATCATCTGTAGTAATGTTCCAGAGGCCTGGAAATACTCCTTCAGAGGCAGGTTGTGTTCTCTTCCAGTTATCATTGTTCAGAAAAATACCATGCAGATCACAGGAACGCTCAGGAATATTTGCCCAGTGCCTGAATACAGTAACTCTGCAGCCAAAAACTCTCACTCAGTAAATGCATGACAGACTGTGAAGTTTTGTGTGTGATAGTAATGACTATATGATAGTAATTATGATAGCAATTCTAATTTTTAATCCATGTACAATGAATCTAAAAAGACAGATTATTTCTAGGTACTTGTGGTGTTTTGGAATAAGAAAAAATCCCCTAGACACTGTAGAAAGGATTCTATTATCTAGTCTTGTAATTGTGATTTCAACAATTTATAATTGGGTTTGTACTTAAGTTTCATTACAAAATTCCTTAGTACATTAAAGTAATAAAATGGTAGGTATAGCAAAAGTGCAGGTATTAAAAACAAATAAAAAGCCCAAACAAACCTGTAACGGGCAGGATTTGGATCTGTGTTGAGGTTTTTGTGTGTTTGTACATGCATAGCTAAAGACGTACTTCTTAGGGTTCAGCTGAAATTTCTAACAGGGTCAGACCACTGCTTCATCTTTGGCAATAGTTGGGTTTAAAATGCATCTTCTCTGTTGCTCTCTCTGTGATGTCAGGAGAAAATAATCATCTTGCTAACATCAGCTAAGGAGTTCTGCACTGAGGTCCTGCACAGGATTTACCCAAGCACTTGAGCAGCAGGAGCTGTGCAGGCACCAACTCCTCAGAAAGCATGAGAGTCTAAGTCATTGCTCAGGGTAGTGAAAAATTAAATGAGAACATTCATTTTGTTTATTAAATGTGTTTTTCTGGGCATGTTGGGTCTGAGATTTTTGTCAATATACCTATATCCTGGGAAGTGTAGTAGTAACTGAACCTTAAATCCCTTGCAAAGCTCAGCATATGGTACAGTTTATTTTTTCTCTAGAAAGTAAAAAAAAAAAAAAAAAAAAAAAAAAAAAAATAGTCCCACATTCAAATTATCCTCATAAATATAAATATCTTGCTGGCTTTTGTCAGGCAATGCTGTAATCCTCCCTTATTTTTCTATTGATACTTTGCAAAATATCCTCTTTCTATCTTAAGCACACCAATACCATTGAGGTTGAGTTACAAATTGCAATTTTTTTTAGTGTACCTGTGAAAAATCCCTTTCTCTGATTTTGGCAAAACTGCCTGAGTATGTGTGACTTTACCCTCTTTGCTTCTCTGCATCTTTTTAGTCAGCTTGTCACTTCTAGCCCATGTATCTTCTGTAGCCAAGGGTTTGACAGGTTTTGTCCTGGTGGTGCACGCAGTTTTCCCAGAAGTTTCTTCCTTGTTTATAGCTGCAGCTCATCAGGCCTGTGTGCAAGCATATAAACAGTATTTCTTTTTATGTATTTTCAATTCTGCTTATTATTTCATGCAAATTTTTCAGCTTCCCTAATTTGCTTCATCTGGCATGTTTTCAATGAGTTAACAATTAGGACGCATGTAAATTAATTTTAGCTTACAAGATAGGAAGTAAAGTTCTAAGGACTGAGTGGGATCTCTGAAATCTTTTTGAGTTAATCTTTGCCTCCTCTGATATACTAAATAGATTGTTACCCAGTCATGCAACATATATTCTGTTCAAAGTTAGACAATTGAGTACAATGATTAATTAATTAATTAATTAATTGGACAGCCAAGGGCTTACCTCATCTCAGTTAATTCTAGTGCACTGAAGTTAGATCTGTGCACAGTTTAAAGTAGTTAATTTATGGTCAGGGAAGAGACTGAGGGCTTTATGAAATTGGGCATCATTCAGATTCTGTGGTTCTTAAAATAATTTCTGACATTTTATCAGGTTTTGAAAAATTAAAGAAATTTAATGGAGGAGATCTCTAGCCCCTCCCAAAATGTAAACATCCTTTGATTCATTTTTTTGGATCAAGGCAACAGCTGCTTAGAACACAGAATCATATGGTAACTAGTCAGACCTTCCAGCATGATATAACCAAATTATCAGTCTGTTTAATCAATGCCAGATATCTTCTGCTAGGATCAAAATATAGCTAGGATTCAGTTTAAAAACCTGCACCTAATTTGCCATGTCTTGTTGTTTGCTATTTTCTATCCTTTTAAGGGACTCCTGAAGTGATTTACTGCCAGTGTCTTTTTCTCCTCAAGGTTAGAGACTATGTTGGTGAAACCTGGAATTTATTATTCAAATTGTAATTTGTTGATTGCAGCAGATTAATCTTTTCCAGGTTATAGAGATACAAATCTGTTTTCCACAGTGTAACAGTGAAATTGCCAACATCTGGTAAGAAGCTCTGAGGGAGTTATTTCCATTTTCTTCACATCTTTATAGGGGTCTCTCCAATTCCTCTTCACTGACTTTCTTATTTATTGCTGTATCCTGCTTCCAGAGTAGGGCAATATCATAATACATTTTAAATTGATTATATCCAAATGGTTTTGCTCTCTTTGAAAATGTGATTTCTCTGCTGGTTCCTGAACGTGCTGGAGAGAACAGGCTATCTCACCTAGCTTTAATATGAGCTTCTGTTCACACTTTGTCCTATGCTCCTCCTGTGTTCCAAGTGCTTACAAGGAGGATAAAGAAATTTCTTACATTTGTCATAGGGGTTGAAAAGCCTCCAGTAGAATGGGTCTCTTATTCCTTACAAAAGCCCTTGGGATAAGTTAATTACAACAATTCAGCATAAGATGTTATTGCAACACATACAATAAATGACATAAATGACGTAAATGATGTAAATTACATAATACGTGTCGGTCACACAACCTTTTCCCTTTCCTTACATGTCAATAAAATGTTGAAAGCAAAGCCCCCAGCCTGTGGCCTTGAACAAGGTTTTTGCTTTATAACCTCCCCCAGTGCATGTTTTGTGGACAGTCAGGTTTCCCTCTCCATGTGTGCGCGGGGCCAGTGTGTGCTGTCACTGAGCTCTGTGCCCAGCCCTGCTGAGCTTTGATGTCTGTCCCCAGCCTCTCCTCAAATTGTGGATGCTCAGGTGGCCCCTGGAGAAGCTCATTCTGGCTCTGGCTGAACTCTGAGTCAGTTCAAAACCAGCTGAAAGATGACTTGATTTCAGCTTGGTTTGGGATGCACCTCAGAGCATACTGAAGGATGTATGCATTTTGCGTCTCTTGTACAAACTGCATTTTTCCCCCCTTCTGGGAGTGTTTAACTCTTAGATGTAAATTATAGGAGAAAATAAAATCACACAATTTCAGTTCATCTTGCAAACCTGGCTTTCTGTTAGGACTCTGGGTTTGAAAGTATGAAAAAGAATGATATTTGACATGTGGGCCACCAGCTGCTTCAGTCAGAGAATGATCTGTGTGAAATAGTCAGGAGCCTTTGCTGAAACACACTGATGTATCTGGTACTCCTAGTAATAGATACCATAGGGTTTAATTATCAGAACTTTGCTTTTACAAGCAGCGTTTTCTTTCTTGAGTGATTTACATCTGAATCTGCATGGACTCCAAGCACTGAAAGATTTTTTATATATATATATATAAAGAAGCTGTATGTTTGGCTCCAATACTTTCTCAGATATGAAAGGTGATGCTAGTAAACACAAGCAGTCATCTTCCAGACTAGAAAATATTTCTCTTGGGTGTTATGATTTCCTGAACTTCAGAGAAAATTGCCTGCTGTAATCACTGCAAATACCAAAGCACTGCCTCTCTGCTGCTGTTCTCAGGTGTGTAGTGCAGCAAGTGCTGAACACAATGAGAACTTCTCTGAGTGTCAGGGCTGTGTACAAGGACAGGACAGCTCTGCAGCTCTGATGCATGTGCAGAGGCAGAAGGCTTACCAGGGCATGCTTAGATGTGCTTAACTAGAATCTGGAGTTAGATGCTCAGTAACAAGTAAAACCTGCAAGAAAGTCAAGATTTTGAAGGAGTTTATTTTTTTTAATAAGCTGAAGATGCTTTATTTATGAATGTTTAGATTTTTGCCATTGTGAGAGAGGCTCCATGTCATGTTTCCAGACAAATTGTTGACTGATGATTTTTTTCCCCAAGAAATACTGACTTAAGAAGAGTGATTATTATGCACAGTAGGTATAAATGAATTATTTATCAAACATGTTTCTGTTCTCAGTGAAACCACTGTTGATCTGCTTTTCTAAGTGCTTTATTACAGTAGTCATTTGCATACAAAGCCAGTCTTTACTTAAGTAAATATTTATCTATCACTATTTGTATGAAAAATGGAAGATTACAAACAGAATTGATCATGCTATTTTGATAATGTGCTCCTATTTATATATTTATCTATTTATTTATTTATAAAAAAACCCTCTATTTGTCAAAAAAAACCTCCAGAAAAAAAATTGTCAAAGAATTTGTCCGGGTGGGTAGCAGCAGTTGCTTTTGGATCATCCTGTCCAGTTTTTGCCTTCTCCTGGGTGGAAATCTTTCTGCCTCCCCTATTGGAACATTTTCATTCTTTATAAAAAATAACTAAGAAATACTTGATGCTGGCACTGTCATCCCAGCTGATTTCCCTGCTCACTGACTGTTGGCTGTTCAGAGGCACAAAGTGCTGTTGTCAGAATTTCTGAAAGGCTTCAGTTTGTCTTCGCTTGGAATGAAAGTAAGCTTTTTGCTGCCACATTCACGATGAAATATTTTGAAAGCATAAAAAGAGTGGTTAGTGAACAATCACACCATTTCATAAAGCTTACATAGACAAATAATTCTTAGAGTACACCACTAAAGCTGTTTTTTAATCCTGGATATTAGAATTTCAGCTTTTTAGAGAATCATGGAATCATACTTATTAAGGCTGGAAAAGACCTCTCAGAGCATCAAGTCCAACCATTAATGCAGCACTGCCAGAGTTGTCTGGTGTGTCAATCTCAGTCTTTTTATATGGAAGTAATTCAAATAATGCCATAGGCACTAAAGGAGAGGACTAAAGGCAGTAGAAGGCATTGGACAAATAGTGTTTCATGTGTAAGAATTCCCCTAGAATGGATAATTGAAAATGGGTTTCCTGTCCTCAAGTTAGCTCAGGCAAGCAGTCTGCAGGTTTTTTGCTAACAGGTGCACCCCTCTCCTGGTGGATTGGTGACAGGATTAGTTTTGGTGTGTTTCTTGATAAATCAGATAAGTATGAAGGGAAACAGGTATGAAGGGGAATAAGTGAACCTAGTTTTGAAACATCAAAAGCATTCAAGCACATTATTCAAATTAACAGCCATGAAGAAATCACTCCTCACTCTACCTTGCTCTTTCACTGAATTTCAGAGTCTGAAGAACCAAATATGGTTCTGTGGGGGTAAAAAGAGAAAAGCATGAGTTTAGTTCCTTAGGATTTATTCATTCTGAGTGGATACTACTGTATGCAATCCAGTAAGGTGCAACTTAATCCTCTAGAGATCAGCAGAGACCAAGACTGAGCTATGAATGCTAAGTCAAGGGTAAAAGGTTCCTAGGGAAGCTTTGGTTTTAGTGTAATCACAAAAATTTATCATGATCATAGGGGCTGCACAGACCTTTTATGAATGAATGAATATAAACCTTTAGGTCTACAAAGAAAAATTTAAACCTATCACTTTTCTCTGAATAATCTAAATTACAGAGACAAATGTGATCCTGGTGCTCTCAGCTCAATCACTTCCACACAAATGAGTGCCACTGATGCTGTTTGGAGGCACTGCTTGTATGAAGGGAAGAAGAAAACTCTGCTTTTGAGGAGGAAAGGAGAGGGTGTTCCACCACCCCGTCTGTCCCTGGGGAGCCTCAGGGGATGGGGGGCTCTCTTAGAAGCCTGAGGTTGGGCAGGAGATTTGTGCTGGGGGTCAGAGCCCAGCTCCCAGAGGTAGACGACTCACACACTTGGGCATGTGCTTTAACAGAGGGAATTAAAACTAACCTTTGCCTTACAAAAAAAAGTGAGTAGCTCAAAGGTCAGGACATAGTACTAGAGAACTGCTTACATTTCAATTCAAGGTGTCACCTGGTGCCTTAAAGGATAAAAGCTACCAGAAAAACGTTTGCAGCTACACTAATTGACCCCTGCTGTGATTTGTAGTTCTGCTAAACAGTAATGCAAAAAAAAAACCAAACCCAAACAACCCAACAAACAAAAACTCCCGCATTCTAGAAAATTGCCAGTTTCTAAACATACATTAAGGGATTGTTTAGCCAGGCTTTTTCACAAGCTGTCAGGCTGTAACAGGGAATTTGGAAAAGACAGATAACCCTTCCTCTGCAAAGTTGATTTTGACTATGAACTTTAATAAAACAGTTTGCCTCCTGGGCATTTTCAGATTGTGCAAAATCTCTTTTCAGGTAAAGTACTTCCTCGATATGCACAGACACATGCAGTGATCTCTGAGATGGAATGAGTTAACTGCAGACAGGGACACGGTTTTTAAAGCACAGCATGATGTCATTATTTCCCTATGCACCCACAGTAACAAAGCCAGACACTATGGGAATATCTTTGTTGCTGTGAGTTGTAAAGAAAAATGTAAGGAATTACTTCAGGCAGAGGAGAAAGGAAGCATTGGTTGAGAAGGAGCAATGGTTTTCTGAGCCTGTACATGTCATGCAAGGGGGAATGAGGTGCAATCAAGTGCTGTGATCTGCGAACCAGCCAGGACAAGGAACGAGCATGAAGGAGCTTTTTTTCCCCTTTCAGCATGGCACTGCAGTTGTGATGTAAATGGTGATTTGTAAAGCTGCGGCAGGAAGTGACAAATGTGGCGCTGAGCTTGTCAAGGGCTTCGTTAGCAGTTCGTGTGTCAGCTGCAGGAAAAGGATCAGAGTTCCCTGTTCTAATAGGGAACACTTCCAAGAACTGTCAGCTGATTTCTGATAGCTGCAAGAAGACAATTAAACTACATCCAGGACATTGTTGGGAAGTTTAAAAAGTTGACATTATGCACTGTTAAAAATATTCAAGAGAAACTCGGCACCAGCTGAAACCTGAAACCAGCACCACGACTTGGAGAGAGCAAAAGCTGAGGTCTTAAGTAGGCATTCAAAGAAAAATGAAGTTTGGAGTAAAATAACACGAGGTGTCTTCAAGTCAGCAACTCACCTGTAATCTTTTCCCCGAAAGAATGTTGAATTTTGGCATCATCTTTACCTCAAGAAGCATTTTCCCCTGTTGTAAAAATAATTAGCATGAATCACATGCACGTGGAAATATATCACAAGAGACTATAGTGCAAGAGAAAATCAGCAAGGGTTCTTCCATGGTAAAAAGAAAACTTAAATAACTGGGAAAAAAAAAATAAATAAATGACGACTTATTGTCAAGAAAGTTTGCACACCCAGAAAAATACAGCAGTCATTTTAGAATGTAGCATAGGTAAACACTGGCTGAGTCTGTGTGGATTGAGGTGGTCTGGAATGAGGCTGCACCTTCTGTCCTCTCCGGGTGGGGATGTCTGAAGTACAGATGTGCACAGTGCCAGATGTTATTCTTGGAGGGAGGAAAATGACACTGTCTGTGGCACACATGAAGTGGAGAATGCAATTTGGAGTTGTTAGTGGTTATGGAAGAAGGCTTTGTGGTCGGTCTTTTGTCCCCGCACAGCATTTCTGCCGTCTTTGTTAAAATGAAATTTCTTTCCCCTGTGTAGCTCTGTAAATGTGAAAACACCAAGAGAGTTCAAGTAATTTACTAAACGAGTACAGACTGAAATAAGAAGCTTTGCTTCTGCCAGACAGGAACACCTAATAACACAGAAGAAACTGTTTTCACCAAGGGTCAAAAACGATAATGAACTTTTTCTCCCACTATCTCTGGAAATCTTATAACTTAACACAGATGCAATGCCTGGACAGTTTCCCAGAAAGGCTCAAGTAAAATTATTTATTACCAGTAAAAACAACATAGTGTTATTTCCCTGCTGCTGTTAAATTTAGGATTGATGGGATGAATAAAGTCAGGGCAATGGAAACTTCCTATGCCAAGATGCAAATCGAAGGAAAAGTTAATTCCAAACCAGACTTAATATTTAATGGTCTAAGAAAATTATTTAACTATTATAATACACAATATTTTGAAACAGGCCAACTTAAATATTTACATTCAGAAGACTACTCTGGAAGGGAGACTCTACCACCTATAAATGTGGCGTAAATCCATTAAAGGATTTTCCCATCACGGAGTGCATCTTAAAAGCAGAACTGGTTGTTTGCTGGACTCAGTTCCAAGAGCTCAATGTATGGCAACAGTAATAAAAAAAAAAAGAGAGGTTGGAATCATCGAAAAATACTGTCTCATTCAATCTGTGCCATTTTTGTTGTGGATCTTTGCTTTTCTTAGGTTTTTACCTATTTCTTGATGTACTACTTCTAGCCAACTTTCCTTCACCTTTTCCCTAAATGCGAAGGATTTCTTTTGATAGTAGAGAGCTTCTGCAATAGTTACATTGGAATGCTTGGTGGTTTATTCAGCATCATAGCTGTGAGGAAGGTAGGCACATATTGTAACTTTATCTTGCTGTGTCAATAGGTTGAGTAATATAAAATATTAATGTATATTCTGAGAGGTTCTTCATTTTTTCTCATTATTTGATATACTTGTGCAAATGCCTACAAATGTCTGGGAATTGGTATTCATTCCTGCACAGACATGCATTAAAATTTCTGAAATCAGCCTTTCCTCCTTACAAGGAAATAAGCACTTCTTATCATCACCTTTTGAGGGGTACTCACGGAGATGTGTTTTCCTATTGTGATGTTTATTCTGAAACTGATGAATACTTGCAATTTGCTATAAATATTTATAGAAAACAGAAGGAGTTCTAGGAATTAGAACAAAACAAAGCTTGCTTATATTTCCCACTTTTTTTCCTCTACCATTTGAGATTTGTTTTGAAGTGTGTCAGTCTTTGAGATGTCCAGACAGAAGAGCCTTTCTAAAACTGCCAGTCAGCTTCATGTCTGGAGTCACCAGATATCCAGCTGAGAGCCACAAAGGGTTACTGACCCACAATGCTGAGTGCCCTACAGATGACAGGATCATGCACCTAACATGCACATTCATAAAGATGAAGTGGTATATGTTCCAAAAACAAACTCTTTCATTAGTGCAAGGTACATTTGCTAATAGCTGGTTATCAGAAGAAATTTTCTCACTGAATTACATTGATTTTAGAACTGTAAGCATTGAACAATGGCTTTGAATGGACATTATAAATTAGTGCCAACACCCCCTTTGGCTCACAGTGAACAGCACAGTGAAACTTGCACGAGGTCACGCTGGTTCTGCTTTGGTTTTCCTTTCCAAAGGACTCAATGGAGGAGCACCTCTGTGGCTGCATTTTAGGGGATTTTTTATGCATCAGAGCAAAGCTAAAACTGACTTTTCAGGAAAGCACAGATTCACTCAGTCTCAATTCTGTTCTTTGCAAAAGCTCAAAGAGCACAATCTGGAGTCTTTGTTTCAGTTGCTCATGAGCTCTGCTGCTCTCAGCTAAGTAAGCCCTTCCTCGAATCAAAATTCACTGATTTTCATCCCCCTCATCCCCTTCTTTGTTTTCCAAAATCATATAGAAAGTTTGTGATTCCTCCTTTACACTTGCATTGTAGGAACACCTACGATGGACTGAGGAAGCACATGTTCCTACCTGTTACACCAGTTTAACAGCTTGTCTTGCCTGAATTGCTATTGATTTTAAAGCAGGATGTGGGTTGCTATAGCAATCCTGTACTTGAACATTCAAAGGAGAATACCACTAAACCCATCACTTTATAAATTCTGCAAACTTAAGTTCTGAGGCTGAAACTTTCAAATACATGCTTTGAATTGCATTTCCAGTGATGATTCATTTCAGTTGTTGTCAAGTTAATGAATTTGTAAAATTAGAGAGTTGGGCATTCAGTGCATGTGTCTAACCCAATATGCTCTCTCCCTGACCAGATTGCTCATAACAAAGAGAAAAAGGATCAATTTCATGCATGTAGTCTCAGGGCAAACTTGTCACTCGTGGAATAACAATCTGAAACGGGTGACAGTACTCACACCAGCTGCTTGACATCCAGGCAGGTGCAGCAGCCCTAGGTAATGTCAGATTTCCATCAGATGCAGCTTCAGAGAGCACAACTGGCTCAAAAGCTTTTAGGCAGAGCCATCACCCCAGGCCATGGCTGACACCCCAGGCCACGTCAGCCCCTTGCTTGAAACCATTGCTGAGCTGTCACTTTAATAAATGAGTAGCCACTTCGTTTTGATCAGCATTGTCAGGGCTTATTTCAAAAGTGATTCTGATTCCATTGCGCAGCCCAGCCCAGCCAAAGTCAATTGGTACGATTTCAAGGTGAATTTATTCATTCTTTATAAAAGTTCTATGCACGCATATATCAAGACAGTTGAATAAATTGAAATAAATAGACTTGGAGCTGCATAGTCTCCTGGTAATTGAAATAGTTTCCCCTCAGAGTGTTTGTAGTAATAATGCCACCTTTATGAAGACTGGACTGTCTACAGATGGGAAAGTGTGGAATTATCATATTGATAACATATTTGGAAAATGGAATTGAGCCTAATGTGTTGAAAAGGATAGCTGAAAGTTGCCCTTGCCTTCATGAAAGCCTACCATCAAATGATGCTTTATAATTAATTCCTTCTTCCAACTTTAACTTTTCCTTTGTTTTTAATGCAGATGTTAACTTTGAGAATGGAGAATCTGATTGGTAATCCATGAGAAGTTGATTTCTCCAAAGCATGCTGTATGAACAATCTGTTTTCTACAATTTAAGGATAGGAAAAAACAAGTGGAAGAGGTCAAACCTGAACTGTTTTGATTTTTTCCTTGTTTGGTTGCTATATTTATTGGTAGATCAGATTAGAATGAGTGTTGCAATATCAAATGTCCATGAGCTCTAGTCATTTCCTTTGTTTCATTAAAAAGGAAAACCAACAAAACAACCCTTTCAAATGCTGAAAATATTTTCCATTATTCAGAAAAGAACTTAAGGTGAAAAAAGGGCATAGAAATGTTCTTGGTTTTCTACAGGGAGGAAAATGAATAGAAGTGAAGGAAACAGAAGGCATCAATTAGAAAGCAGCAGTTCATTACTCAGGTGGCTTTTCAAAGTTGGCAAGTACATCAGCTATCAGAAGTGCAATTCTGATGTGAGTCTCTTTTCCAAGTGCTCTCAGCAGACGTTGCCAGGGCAATGGAGATTTTAGAAACTTTTCAGAGGAAGAGTTGTTGCCATTTTTTAGTTATGCTTCTAAAACAAAGCCCCCAAAACCCAGAGTAATTATCATGCTCTAAGAGATGAAGACATTCGTTCTTTCCTCCTTGGTCTGCTCTAATGTCACCAAGAGCTGTAAGGGAGACAAACTTTGGGATGGGGATCCCTTCCCCTGTGTCCTGCTAGGTGGAATTTGCAGTGTCTCCTTGCCTACAGGGCTGAGAGCTGGTTGGGGATTTACCCTTTGTTTTCCTTTCCCAAGGAGGAGGAGTGTGGGACTGGTCCAGCCTGTAGCTGCTGCTCCACAAGCTCTCTCTTCTTGTAGCAGGGACTTAGATGAAGTTTGAGTCATTTAAATGCACAAATGAGTGGAGAAGACCCTCCTGAGCCAGTAGGAGAGCATGGAAAAGATATGGGAAGAACAGGGATCTGCAGGAGAGGCCCAGGGAAGGAAAAGGAAAAAGCAGCGTGGGAAAGGAGGCAGTGAAGACAGTGGTGCTCAGTAATGATGTACTTAACTGAGTCAGGGAAGATAACAAATTACTCAAATATATTGGTTTTTTGTTCTTACTTTTCATTTTCACTCATCTTCATACAGTCTTAATTACCCTGTTAAAAATGAGCACAGGAATGATTGAGTGATGAGGTTGAATTGTCAAGATGGGAAATTAAAAAAATGGAATTCCAAGTTTTCCACAGAAGTTAGGGTACAAAGAACTTTTTGAAATGTCAGCTGCAAAAGTCCATTTGTTTTATTTCTTTTTGAATCATACCATTTGAAGCTGAAGAAAAGATTTCTGACCTAATAACCTTGCACAGTAAGTTTCGTTCTAGAGCAAAATTTTACAGATCATTTTAGTATCCCCTTAAAAACTGAAGTTTTTATGGTGGCATCAGCTCCTTAGCTGGAACAAACTGTGCTGTGTAATATGAGAGAAATATATGTTAGACTTTGAGAGATTCATCTTTTTCCCACATTTTGATTAGTAGGTGGCAGGACAATATAGCATTGAAGTGTATGCAAAGATAACTGAGATTTGAAATGAATCTTTTACCAGAGTAAAAGTTGTAATCTCTTCAATCTCGTAATTTACTTGAGTTTTGGGCAAGTCAAAAGTGACTGAAGTCTCTAGGCAAGGCTTCCTGATTTGAAAAGCATTATAGGCAAATATGAAATCTGCAGGTATTAGTCCATCCTTATCTATAACTTGTACAGCTCAGGGGAACTGATCTACTTTTGGAATGTAAAGGAAAAATTGTGGAGTGGCTGCAGTATATGTACTGTAATTTATTTCTTATTTATACCCCTGCTATATGGTGAGCTATACTGACTAAACTGCACAGCTCCCAAGGGGCCACAAACAGCATCCACAGCCAGCCTGGGTTTCACACACTCAGTGACATCCTTACATGAGCACAGTGCAATTAATTCATGGATCCTAAACATTTGCATATTTGAATTCCTTGGTGTATCTTGGTGTGTCTTGGGAGGTACAAATGAAATAGTCCACTGATCATTCTTTCCAAACTTGCATGAAACCAAGGGCATGCAGGGAACTTCAATGCCGGGGAGATATTTTGCATCTCAGGTGTAAAAGGTGATGGGTGAATGTTTTTTCCAAATTAAACGAGGCTTCATCTTGTGACATTGTTTTGATTCTTTTCCTCTACTAATTCTCTTGACTGCTGCAACCCCTAACAGTTTGGGAACTACTTCTGGGCCTCCCAAGAATGACAATATTTCTTTGTAAAACTCTGTAAAACAAGGTCAGTTCTTGCCATTCATCCATGTAATACTGTAATTTCATTCTCTTCATCACAGCTAACCTGGATTTACTTGGGATTAAAATCAGCCTTTATAAATGCCTTAGTACTTCACCAAAGATTAGACAGATCTTTCAGAAATTTTATTTCCCTATCAGAAATGTAACCATTTTGATCCACCGAAAAGCATATTTGGAAGCAAGATACATACAGGATTTATAAAACTGAAAAAATGCTTCAAAAATTAAAAGAAAAAAGAATAAAAAAAATTGAGAGATGCTTCATTTAATTGATTTTTTTTTTCCTAGTTCTCTCTACAGTCCTCACCAAACACTGAAAATCTTTAAGATATTTTCATGAAGGTATTTTGGAATTGACCTATTTTATGTAGTAGTTCCTGTGCTATGATTTGATGGTAAATTCATCTATTTGCCTGAGCACACCTGAAAAGTAATGATGTGATAAGCTCTGCTCTTTTGATTGCTGGATATGCTTAAGGCATTGGGCTGGTAACACTGCTAAATATGTGGGTTTGTGGCGTGGAAGTGAAATGAGTTGTTAAAATAATACTGTACCCCAAGACTGTTTAAAACCCATTCTGATGTTTTCCTTCTCCTTAACTCCAGACCTGTTTGAAGCCTTGTGGGAGTTTTGCAGAATTGACTTTTGTCATCGTTTTATTATTTCTTTAATCAGCCATCAGAAAGAATTAGAAAAACCTCATCTAGGCAATAGCGAGAAAAAATACAAGGAAGGTTCCTATTAGTAATACACAAAATCCAACAAATTTTTATATAATAGCCTGAGCAATCAGATAAATTAATTTTTAAAGCTAGTTGGAGAGAAAAATTAAATAGATGCATTTATTCAACCATGACTATTCTGAGTTTCATGTCCACTGGAGTGTCAGTCCTGACACATTATTAAAAAGATCAGATTAAAATAGGAAGAAATTTAGCTAATGAAACTGCAGGGGAAAAAAATTCTGTAATGTAATTGCTTGTTACAGTTTTCAGCCTTCTGTCTGCCACCTGCTATGCTCTAGTAAACTGTATTTTAGGAAAGGCCATTATATAATAACTTTTTATATTGTAACAAGATTATGTTTTCCTGCATTGACATTCAAGCACAAACATTTATAATTAACTCTGGGAATATGCCTAAGCTGTACCTCGTTATGAGTGATATAGCTGTTTTCAGAATGTGTACTGTACCATTGCCCTTTTTAACTGTATCCTTGGCATGAATAAATGTAGATTTTGTAACAGTGTACAGACAACAAAGAAATCAAAAGAATGGGAAGATATGAAAGAGGATTTGCCAGAACTTTGGTTTATTAATTAAGAATTTATTATCAATTAATGTTCGCTGTGATATCGTCCTTGTGAAAAGGTGATTATAAAATATAATGCCATTTACTGTTCCCATACACTGCACTGCAAAAGGATGCCTCAATTTTTCTTGTTATTGTTGAGTGTGGTTGTGCTGCCCTACCAAGGGGTGAGTGGTTCTGGAGATCCTGCTCATGGCCCCCGATGCCTTGACACTTAGAGACTGATTATTTGAGTAGTTTTCTCATCAATCTATTGCTGCCAAAACCACGGTACTTGTGAAACAAGGCACTTGTTGAAAAACCTCAATGAACTATCTGATATCTAAAGCTGTTTGTTTGGTTTGAAACTGACAGTGTGAAAATTAGGTTATAAACTCATTATTCAAGCAAGCTATCAGGACACGAGATTCAGGAGTCAGCTGGCCAGGCCAAGTGTGAGCCAGCTGACAATTGCCTGACAGCTCTTCAGGAATTCCTCACACCTTTTTTTTCTGTGTAGGTGGCATGGCTTCAGTGAAGGGCAAGTAATCTGGTCACTAACACTGCAGTTGTGTGTGGGACCAAAGGTGACCTGCACAAATAAATATTGTGTGAAGTGGGACCTGGTTTCAAGGGAAAAAGTCTGCTTTTCTTTCCAGAGCTGTGAGGGGATGATGTCCTTCTCCCAGCAAAATGTCCTTCCTTCAGCACACTGACTGCTCTTTGAAGCCTTTTCTCTTGTGCTAAAGGTCCTGGCACTGTGGGTTTTAACACCATCATTATCCAGCTTCTGGATTTCATAGATCTCCCAATCAAAACATTCCTGCATCAGGTACTGCAGAGATACTTTACAGGGACAACTCACTCATCTGATGTTTTATAATTGTGCCTTTACACGATGGAGTTCTGTGGAGGGGGGATTGTTTTGGTGGGGTTGTTTTTGTTGGTTTCTTTGGTTTTGATTGAGTTTTGGTTTGTTTTGTTTTGTTTTAATTCATTAAGCCCTTTGAAACTTGTTAAATGCATCCTGTTACTAACAGTATGGAAGGAAGGAAGGAGTTTCTGTCTGGCTACAGTGACAGCAGCTGATGCCTCAACATCATTTATCTCATGAGACCATTGCTCAGTGTTTGAATCCAGCTGTGGCAGCATCACAGCTTTTAAAGCAATGATTCAAAGGAAGGTGGTCCTGCTTTAAGGAAAAGTGTATTTTTAGTGGGAATGGGGGGAGAAGGAGACCTAGGAGAAAGGAGAACTGCTTGAGGGCAGTAAACAGATGATTAAAGCTGGATGTTCTTTTCATTATTTCTGGCACAAAGCAATGGGACAAAATTAATCCTCATAGCTACATATATACATATACTATATATACCATATATCTATATATATGAGTGTCTTTAAGGTGAAAGATTATGAAACTGTTGAAATATTGACATTTTCCATGGGAAAAAAAAAAAAAAAAATCTTGACTAAGTCTACCTGTGTTGCTTCCCCAACAAACACAACAAACTTCCCCCTTCAGTAGCACAGCTGTGACCATGTTTGTAAATTTTTCACCTACTCCCATAAGTGAAATACTACAGTGTTGCTATTAATCATCAAGGGTTATATGGCCATGTGTCTATGGGTTGTTTTTTTTTTTTTTTTTAATATTGTATCTTGCAACATTGTAATATTAAATTTTTAGAAGTATTCCAGAATACTTATTCAAATTATAGTTATGTGAAATGGAAATGTAGTAAAGATTCACTGCAGGAGTAGTTTAGGCAGATATTCTTACATTGACATGTAAATTTCTTTGATGTAATCTTACATTGCTGTAGAAACAAAACGAAACTTTAGATATTTTTGGATCCTGCCTCATTCACAAGAGAAAAAAATACTCTGGTTTAAGTCTTGGTATGATTAATTCTGTATGTCAAAAGCAAAATGGTGCATTTCTCTTTTTACAGGAAAAACAAATGACCATCAATTCCAGCACTGACTTCTGATTACAATTTGTCCTCTTTGTTTATTTCACAATTAGTGTACATAGATTAATAATTACAATTCCTGAACCTGATAATTTATGCATTAGTATTTAGCCCTTGTCATGTCTTTAATTTTTGCAATTAATTGTTTTAATAATGGAAAGGTTAATTGCACTATTCATCAGAACTGCTTGTTGTGAAATGGTAGACAAATAGGAATCTTCAAAGATAAAGGGCAAGCTGGGTGCTCTGAGCTGTCATTCCAGCAAGGGAAACTCACTGAAATAACCCTGCAGCTTCACTCTGTTGCTGAGATCTTGGGCATGTAAACTCATTCCATTCAGACAAAGGGAACTGCACCAAATCACAGGTCATTAAACCACCCCAAAGAAAGAACACGTTATTGGACAACCTGTGGTGTTCTGTGTCTGCACTGTGGCGTGGCCCATGGACACACACTGCTCCTCAGCTTGCTCTGGATGCTGTGACAACACGCACAGAACATGTTTTCAGACTTCCCAGCACTCCTGTCAGGACCTGAGTGCAGTTTATATCCTGATTAAGCCTTTGTACTACAAGACCAAATTGTGTTGCTGCCTGACCCTGTCAGCCATGCTCAGTCATTAGACCTGGGATAAAGTAAATGCATAATTAGTGTACACATGTGGTTATGCAGATACAGAATGCTTAATGACCCCTTATCCTTAAGTAGGAATCAAATATGCAGGTGTAGGTAACTGGAAAAAAATGACCACACTGGGATTTAAGTCCCTTTTGATTTACTGAAATATTTGCATAGGAATTGACTCATTAAGTGTTTGCTCTGCTATACTGGTGCTAACTTTCTTTTTATACATATGCAGTAAAGTCAGGAGTAATGTGTGCTTAAAGGAGAAAACAAGTTATAATTCTCGAGCCAATCTGAGACATTTTAACACTGCTCTCTGGTGATCTTCAATCAAGCTACTGACAAACCTTGTGTGTTAGAAAATAAACATAAATAGCTACTAATTTTTGTTAGACCGCAGCCTTTTAACTTTCCTTCTTAAATCTATATATCATAAGGCTTCATGTGATTACAGCTGGACTGCAGACACTTTCCTTATCATGGCTGTAATTAAGGGTGCCTCCAAGCAAACACTTTTGATGAAATGTTTGTTCCATTGACACCAACATAAAACTTTTTATGTATTTTTCTGGGCGTGAAAATTATATCTGTTTTTTATAATTGCACACTGGTTTGATTTCTCTTTTCTCAGCCCAAACTCAGGCTCTTGACTGCCACTTGCAGCTGAACAGCACTTTTTTTTCCAACCATAACACTTAGTCTAAGAAAAAGAATCAAATGCTTTTATTAGACAGCCTTCTGAATTCCAGTGCAAATACTTTTTACAAATTGTGCCTGTATGTACATATATATTTAATATACACTACTGTACATTTTTCTTTCCAATCTTTTGCACAATTTTTACTCTTCCTGTGACCTCACAGAGGATGATATTCAACATCAAGCACTTTGAGAAATGCAGGACTCTGTTCAGTCACACCTTCCTCTGTACATGATGCAGAATGTGTGTTCCTTTGCTCTTGGTGGATATTGGAGGAGAAGTTCTCAAGTCTGCAGCGGGAGGTCACAGAGCAGGGGGGGCAGGAGACTGCTCTGGGCTGCAGGCTCCATCTCATGCCTAGCTCACACTACTGGGCAAGAGCCCTCCTTAAACAGCAGGGTTTGGAGAGCAGGTGAGGAGTGGGGCAGAGCTGTGGGTGTCCTGGTCCCTGTCAGTGTGCAGGAGCAGGTGGGTGATGGCAGCGCCTTCCCCTAGGAGGGACCCCAGCCGAGGGAGATGTGCCCTGTGCCTGCTCAAAGGGAGCAGACCATGAGAGTTCCATTCCCTACAAATCTGTGAGTTGCTGCTTTATTGTTGGGTCTTCTAGAAATTGGGTCCTCTGCCTAACCACGAGCTGCAGTCACAACTGTCCAGCTGCAGGATGATGACCTGATTGTGGTGCTCAAAGACAAACCATTTTCTTTGTGTGTGTTGGAAGGGAAGCCTTGGGTGCTCCCACTGACAAGTGGGGGCTGTTCTGGAAGGCCCAGGTGTTTCCTCAGCCCACACTGTTCCAGGGGTGATGTGGAATAGAGCTGCTCCATAGCCCCTGTGGAGCTTTCCAGGCAGGGCTGTCCTGGGGTTCCTGGTAAGCTCTGAGGTGTGGGTGTTACAGAGGTTTATCTCAGTAGCTCTGCTCCAGCCAGGCTTCCTCAGGCTTCAGGTGTCCCAGAAATGTCTGTCTCACCCATTTCGGAGCAGCATTACTTGAGTAACTGTGATTACTTGCCTGCACGTTGTTTGAATTACCTGTTCAATTATGGAATGGTGAGAAAAAAAACTTGCTTTTAGGTCATTCTTGGTCTTCTCTGTTAAAAAGAATTTTGGTGAAGGCATAGATCTTATGGTAATTAAAGTACACAAATACCAAAAATAAATTTAACACCTATTTTTCCACTGTTTTTCTTTTCTCTAGAGATGAGCTATTTTCTATGGCAATGATTTTTTGCTACATCTGTAAGCTGCCTTTAAAGGCACCCAATGAAAAAGCTTAACACCACTTAGAAATAAAGCTTGCATTAAGTATTTCTGCCTGGAATGCTGTTTATAACAGCACACTGCTCATTATGCTTGCTTTTTTCCTCTGATGCAGTATGCTTACAGATCATATGTCAGAAATTGAACTTTTTGATATTTGTTAATACTTTTAAGTGATAAGCAAAAATTACGTATTGGAAAACATAATAACCACTTGTATATAGCTACTCATCTCCACCACAAATATGGATTATAAGCACCAAACAGAATGTTTTGTACTTTGGCTGTGCTGGTGCTGAAGGCATCAGTTAAATTAGAATCGTTTGATATGTTAATTATTTATTGTTGTAAATTATGCATCCTCTAAAATCAAAGAGACACATAACCTATAATTTATTATTCATTTAACATGAAAATTTGTCTTCATATAACAATTTCTCTGTTAGATATGGAGTTCTGATTTGAAATAAAACCTTTTAATGTGGGCTACAGTTAAAACATAAAAGAGGTTGAGGTTTTTCTGAACCTGTAAAATATTCTCTAAGACAGTTTAACTCCTACAACTTCTTTACAAAGTTTCTAAGTTTGATGGACAGTTATGGATTCATTAGGCATTGCCTAAAAGTGATTGGGGTTTCACTTGTATACCTGTTGTTAAAAGATTCGTAGGTGAAAGTGGATTTTTTTTCATGCAAGAACTCTGAAAAGCAGCTACATATGTTTTCATACACAACAAATTTTGCAAAGTATGATTAATTTGTACTTTGAGGAGGAAGCTGTGACATTCTTGGACTGTGTCTGATTTGCTCTTTGCATTTGTTTTATTCAGTTTGAAAGTTTAGAACAAAATTATGGATTTTGAGATCCAGACAAACTAAAACAACAGATCTGCATTGCATGTTTAGAACCCAGGGATATTTGCATAGCAGTAACAGATTCGTGAGCTTTCCCAAACCACCATTTCATGTCTTCATTTTCCTCTTGGTGCACTGTGCATTCTGTTTCTGTTGGAGCAGAATGTAAAGTAAATGCTGTCTTGATTGCTAAGATCGTGGAATCTCTTTAAGACTTTTCTGTTCCAGAAGAGAATGGAAGTGGGTAGGAGAGAGATGGTTTAGTTTCTGACTAGGAAATGGTTATGCATATGTCACTCCTGGGCATAACATATATTGAACACACTAACATCTCAGGGTCAGCAAAGAAAGAAAGAGTTCTTATTTCTCTTGGTTTGTCAGGGAAAAAAATTGCAAAATATTTTAGCAGTCTGAGTTTTAGTGCGAATAAAGAAGCATGGATGTAAGTACGGTGGAACAAAGGTAATCATTATGTTCTTTAAGTTGTTAGAAGAGTTGCTTTGATCTTCTTGATATTAAATACCTGGGGAAATTTCAGTCTTGTTACTGCACTCACAACTGGTATGGAGTATTTGTAATAAAATATTTGGAATTACTTTAAATGGAAGTGTTTACACCTAATGTAAAATCTTCGTAGTTTCTCTGTAAGAACTGATTTTGGATAAGTGCCCAATTCAGCAAGTATGTGACAGCCTCCTTGGATCAGGCCACCAGACCTTTCTTCCTTTGAGTTATAACAAAGGTGCAGCAAAGAGTGGAAGACAAATGTTAAGTTCACTATGGGCAATTCATGTGATCTGGTTAGATTAAAATTAAATCAGGATGAAGAGTGTGAGATGAAGGAAAAGTCCCCAGACTATGTCTAAGCTTTTAAATTTATTTTTTCTGCCGTTGTTCTGGGCAAAAACAGTGGATAAAAATCAGCATTTTTGAGTATCTACTGAAGAGTCCTTCCACGGCTGAGGAGGGCCCTTCTTTTATGGTGTGTGCCAGAGTCATGTGCACATTTCTAAATAAAAAAGGAAAGTTTTGTTAATGACATCCACTGACAATGGGAAACAGAGGCTGTGCCAGATTAAGAAAAAAATGAAGCATAAGATGATAACAGCCTAGTTCTTGTAACAAACCCTGCATTCTGGGCAGTTTCATCTCTACGATGAAGCAAGGCTTTTTTTGTGCTCTCTCAGAAAACTCTTTAAAGCTGCTTATGTGAACGCTGATTTTGTTGAAGAGAAAAATGATCCAAAATAAGGAAGAGTTTTTCAATAGTTCTTGCAGACTCAGCGGGGAAGCCAAGGTCTGTCAGGTCTGTTCTGCATGTGAAATATTTTGAACAGCTCCAGAGCACAGCCGATGTTTCTAAGGCTTCCTTAAGGAAAGGTCAATGCAAACTACAAGAAGCTGTAGGCAGTAAGTCAAAATGAGAGAAAATAAGTGTATTCTTCCTTTTTTTTGGTTATGTTACCAAGCTCATCTCTCCAGTACTTATAATGGCCATTGTCAAATAAGAATATAGCAGCTATCTTGTCAAGATAATGCAAGGGTTTATATACAGAAGTGTACACTCTCTGTATATGTGTACACCCAAGTTTTGGTACAGTTGCCTGCTTCCGTTCTTCTGTTTCAATTAGCAATTGCTTTTTCTCTCCTTCAGTAAGTTTTCCTGCTAGCTGACCTTAATGACAAGCTTTTTTCTACAAAATAAAAAACCTGTTTTTAGTGCACTTCTCTGTAAAAGGTGAACTGATTTGTGTTAGCAACTTCTGGTGTTCCGTTTGGTTAATTGCTATTAAGACAACTGTTTAACATTGGTACATTCACACCTCTTTTTTTTTGTTGAACTCTGGTGTCCCTGAACATAATGCTGGAAAAAGAAATCCCTGTCATCAAATGATTTTTTTCCTATAACAAAAGGTAATAATGTTATCTCATAATCTAGGACTATATTCTGTATAATATAAATCTTTATAATGCTAAACCTTCATGTTTATTACATGTTCCATCTTGCTGCTGGCATTCCTATTAATGCTTCACTTAGCAAGGCAGAAACGGTACTTCTGATCTCTATAGTGCTAGAAAAGAGTGAAAAAACTCTTTGTGCACAAATCACAAGAAAGCATAACTTATCTGTTACAGAGCAGGGAGATTAAATACATGGCCATAAACTCCTTGCAATCATGGTGACTGAATAGAGGCTGCTTCTGATTGCTTTAATAAATCCTTTAAGTATGCTTTCAATCTCTCAGTGATTCCTGACAAAGCTTGTATGCTCTTGTTGGGCATCTGCCTGCATCTAAAGTTCCAGTTATGAATATTTTATGTGGCTTATCACTGTACTTGTGTCACTGGTTCAGGAGTTGCTGGTGTGCCATTTGTCAGGGCCTGTTAATGCTGCACTAGGCAGAATAGGGCAGGGATGGATAGAGAGTTTGGTAATCTACTCTTTCATTTCCTTTTATAGAGGATATAAAAAATAATGATTGTGAATGATTGATGAGGTGATTGTATTTCACAGATTTTGAGATTCTGGCCCATTAGTAAAATCATTTTAAGGACTTGTTTTATCTTTCTGTGTGCAGGGACGAGGTCAATGGTATTTCAATGGCATGGTGCTGAAACGGGATACTGGGAAATCTGCTGTACCTGTCACTGCCTGGGCTCTCTCCTGGGGTGGGAAACTAGAGCTGAACACACCAGTGTCCTTGTGACAACACTTGTGTTTGCATTTAACTGTTTTCCTTTTACTTATTCACAGTTATTTAGACACTTAAATGGGCTATTCAGAGCCCATCTGTAAGAGCCCATCAAAGGAACCCCATATCCTCCCATCTGGAATGGCAAGCTCATTTCCATGCCTGCTGAACACATGTGCACACCTCCTTTCAAGCACTCCTGTGCTTGCTGTGTCAGTGTTGGGTACAAATGAATAATGAAATAAAATGGAATTTATTTTGGTATCAATTTGGAATTCCTTTTCAGGAATCTGAAGGAGTTTATAGCCAAGATTTCTTGCAGAACAACATATTTTAAGTCAATGCAAGTAAATACAGAATGCAAATTTTGGACTCCTAAGTGAGACTGTTTTCAAAACTAATTTGGCGGCTTAAATATTTGGGAATTACATGATTATGTATTTTTTTCTGGTGTAGGTCCTGCAGTATGTGTCTGAAAAATAGTTCCATTTGTGGCACTTAACTAAGTGGTTTGGGTTAAAGAAATTTTGTAAGTAAAGTAATAAATGCTGAAACAGAATGTGAAACTAAACAATGTAATGACATGCAAATAGAGAAGAAACCACTGTAGGAAACGTGCTAATGTGTCTGGGTACATGAGTGAATTGGGTTCAGTAGTTCAATGAGATCATTACCTGACTCTTTACATTTGATGCTGTCATTTTATGGCTGATGCCTGCTTTGAGCACATGTAGATAGCAGACCTGTGTAATTATACATTAAATCAAAGTACCACTCACCTCTAAGTTTTTCTTTTTGCCTGCCATTATTTGTCTTGGTAGAAAACAGTTTCAAGAAGAAAGTTGATGTGAGATTTCATGAACTTGCACAAAAGGTGATGATGCATTTGGAAATTAGAGCTGCACCTTTTCAGTACCTTAGAAAAACTCCCTTGCAGAGTTGCCAGTGGCTGCATTCATTTCTCAGGTCTGTGTTTAATGACCCTTCTTCCTTTCACTTGAACCAGTTTCTTCACCACAGTTTCATTTATTGAGGCATTTGTCCAGAATTTTCTGCATTAGTTAAGGTTTTGACTGATGTTGACAGTGCTTCGGTAAGTGAATATCAGGTAGAAGCAACCTAAATAATTTTCTGGATTTTTAAAAATATCATGTGCACGTATAAGGAGAAGGATACATAGTGAATGAAACACCATGACTATGTATTAGACAAGAATTTCTCAAGTATTTCCTTAACAGAAGAGCATCCATGGAATGATTGAGAGTACTGCTGCTACCCTGACAATTACAAAACCCACAAAAGGTCTCATTCATTATTTTATTGTGTAATTCACAATTCTTGAGGTCGTATAACCAAAGTCCTTGGCTTGAGTAAGAGGACACTTGAGATCTGTGCCAGCATGGCTGGACAAGTTTGAAGTCATAAATATTAAAAGTTCCAAACCCAGAAGTCAACAGAAAGATAAGAAGTGAGCCTAATATTTGTATCCTCAAATTTGTTTTGGCATTATAGAAATTCACTTCCTGCCCTGTTTGACAGGTAACCATAGGCAGGGGGTTAGGACAGCTGTTCTGGTGTCCACTCTCTCTCCTCTTTGTTTCTCCTAGAAAGAAAATACTCCAGGCAATGTAACTTTATAATGGTTTTACTCTGAGATCTGGAAATACCTCACAATATACAGTGATTTAGGTCTTCTTTTGCCCACTGCACCCTTAGTCCTTACCATTGTGATTTGAACTTGGTTTAGGTCTGAAATTTATTATATGTCTAGTGAAGAAAGTCCAAGTCAACCAGTACTACTACTACTAGTAATAATAGTGGACAACTATGTCTGTAGTGTTTCAATTGGAAGCCCAATAATATTTTGGTGTTGTGCTATTTCCCTAAGTGAAACATACCATTGCCTCAAGTGAGGATTCAATACATGAGAGATTCAGAATAGAGCTTTTGGAGGAAATAGTTTATTTTGTTCCTGGTTTGACTCAACTATAACTTGAGTTTCCTCTACTGGATACCAGAAATTAAGTTTCTTGGGATTGAAATTTCTTTTTGCCTCAGGGAAAAGATACAGGAGATCATGGAAAAGTTAATATAATTAGGAATTGTAAAATATTTTACAGCAATAATCTCCTGCTGAGCCATGGGGAGCCACCCTTGTGGGATGGGCAGCAGAAGGAGCATGGGCTCAGCTGCTGTGGGGTGGCTGAGGGGGAGGACACTTGTGCCTTCAGCTGCCATCACTAAATCCTCTGAGTGAGCACGTGGAAAATAAACTGCTTGGACAGCTTGGGGTTGGCTCCTGTTCCTTGCTCTCTGTCCCTGTGAATCCCCAGCTCTGAGGCTGCACTCCACTCTCTGCCACAGCAGCACCTCCCCTGAGGGGAAACCAGGCTTTGAGCCAGCTCCTGAGGCTGCAGAGAAGACAGAGATCCTGCCGAACTACTGTGGATGGTTTACTTTGAAAGATTCTTGTCTGACTTGAAATTACTTTACGTGTGAATTCTAAGAGATGCAACAACTCATATTCAGTTTTGATACTTAAAGTAGCTTACATGAAAAGTACATAATGCTGAAAAGATTTAATTCAATTTCACAGCAGTAATGAGTATACAGCAGTGAATTCTTGCACTGCAGTAAAATTGATTTGAAAAAAAAACCAAAACAACAAACTATATTGGTAGCTAATGTATCATTTCCCCAGATAAAGTTAGCAGTTATTATCTGGGCTTCTTCTTATGAAAGCTGACTCATGTTAGCCTCCCCTGCATAATGGCTTGTGGGGGACTGAACAGAAAACAAAACTAATGCAGACATTTTTTCAGTCTCATAAAATGATTAAAGTTGATGTAAAAGGACTCATTAAAATTGAAAACATTAGGATCATTAAAAAGCCATTAAATCACCTCACTCCTCTGATTTATTTAACAATAACCATATTTGGTCTCTGTTTTAAAGTCACAGCCTCCCATCTTTTGTCTCTAATTATTGGCAGTCATCCACCTTGCAGCAGGAGGACATGTTCACGATGAATTAATTCTTTTAAAGTCTTCTTTTAGGTTGATTCTTCAGCCTTTGCAGATCCTGCTGCTGCAGACTCTTTGGCCAAACGCTTAAACTCAAACATAAACAGATCAATCGAGATCTGCACAAGTGGTTGCCTTCTTAAAGACTAATGTTCAGGATATCTGGGCTAATTAAAATAACCCACTCTGAATTCTACTATTACCTTAATAGGTCATATTTAATTCCAAGTGCTTTGCTTACAAATGACATCAGAATTTGCTGTAAAAGCTAAAGCAGATTCTTTGAAGCATACTTCAGCTCCTATAAAAAAATCCCCAAATTTTCTTTAACCCAATGTAGCAATGGAAATCTCAGACCATGGTGGAAAAAAAAGACCTTTATCACAGTTCTCATTTGATGTTGGTCCTTTTCACTGAATGACTCATACATTTTTAAAAATTGACTTTAAATATATCTGCTGTCCCATGGAGTTCATGGAAGCTATTCAAGCACCTAATGAGCAACCATATTTAGGGGTTTTATGTGGAGAACTAGACCTTTCAAAAGGCCCTTTAATCTTTATGAAAAGGCTCTTAATTTCAGCAAACAAGAATAAAAATAAAATCATTTATGTTTCTTTACTCAAAGGAGGCTACTAATACTTTAAAAAAAATGCTGCAAATGGGTAGAAAATAATTATTTTGGAAAGACTGGGCTCAAATTACTGATGGAGCCATCAGACATACTGAGAGGAACAAAGGCAAGTTTTTAATAAACATTTTGAGAGTAACTTGTACATTAGTTGTTAAATCTGAAAGGCATATTTTCAGAAGACAAGGGTTACTCAAGAAAAAGTGAGAGGAGTTTTACAAAATATTCTCTGACAAGAACCCTCAGGAAAACCAATGTTTAATGTCTTCATGTAATTGAGAAAGCCATAAATAAATCCACACCTTTCAGGAGTATCTCATTTGTCTCCCCAAGTGAATTCACTGCCCTGAGTTGCTTGCTAGTAAAACCAGGAGTAAGTTTCAGTCCAGGACAGCCACAGTTATGGCTTCTTGTGGGCATGGCAGGGAACCACACTCCACAGTTTGGGACAGTTTGTAAAAGGATGAATTGACATCCAGCCCCACTTACCCAAAAGTTCAAGGTTCAGAAGAACAGAATTCCCCCAGTGGTTGATATGCAGTGTGCATCTTGGGCTTTAGCAACAAGACTTTTGATAATATTCCTCATTTTTCATAACAACTTGACAGATACTTAAGCCCATTCTGTTTCTAATCCTTTCATTCTTAAGACCACCACTTTTTACATCTATTTAATATTTATTGCACTTGTGCTGTGTATTAGTGCTTTCTGTAACACTTGTTTCCATTTTACCAACTTTAATCACTACTATAGACACTACGTCCACAGTTGTATTTTCTTTGTGACTGTTAAAACATCATTATTGATCAATCACATTAAAACTAACTCATTATTTTGAACCACACATTATATTATGGACTGAGCTTAATACTCTGAATGTTTTCCTGAAGATTTCTCTGAGAACCATTTTCAAGAAAAAGAGTGGCGGATGTGGTCATGTTTTAAATTACAGAATTTAGTGCAGGTGAGGTGCTTGTCTATGATAGCTGTAGGGACAGAGAACAGATCTCAGAAAGGAGTGTAGGTATTGGACCAACCAGCAAACAGCTGTGAGCTGCAGTTTTCCATCTAAATATCTCTACGTGTGTATTTCCGAGTATTTGGAAATTCAAGGGTAACTTAGAGGCTGCAAATCTAGTATTTAATAGCAGAAAGGAGTGTTTTCTCTTTTCAAAGGGAATGTGCCATAGGAGCTGCATTTGGGGAATGCTTGGTGGGAGTTCTGCTTCTCATGTTCTGTAATGAAAGTAATGGAGTTTTAATAAAAAGTTATTCTTTTTTGTGCTCTATACAGCACAATCTTAACAGGACATAGAGCATAATTCCTGGATACTTCTCTAAGATTCCTCAAATCTTTTTGAAAATCTAGATGCAAAAATAAGATTTAAGACTCATTGTTAAAGTTGAGTTCTATAAGATTTCAGCCATGTAAAGCAGGGCAGTATATCTCAGCTCTCACATTTGGGGACTGCACCAGATGATTTATCAAACCTCGAGGTGGTCCCTGGCAGTTTTATGTATTATCTGCTTTGCTTTTTATAAAACAGCACACTATGGGTTTTTCCTTCCTGATATTATGCCTGTGCATAATTCTGCTCTTCTCTTTCTGCAGATCTTTTGGCTTGACATGTAAATCTGCAATGAGATAGGATGAAAACTGCCATAGGTAAGTGCTTCTTAAAACAAAAGGCACATGTCAATCACTTCCATCCAGGAAATCAAATGGACTTTTTTGTCTAGTGTTGCTATAGTGAGGATTCATGGTGTGCTACTGCTAAGGCTGTCATTTCACTACGAAATGCTTCTGGCTGGAGCTGTGGTTAAAACATGATTCATTAGAATATTGAAAAAAAATTATATTAATACTACTTCTTTCATATGCTTCCATTTTCTAGTCACTGAAGGGTGCAGTGGTTAATGTACCAATTAACTGAATGCCAGCTGCTGGCTGGGCTTGTGTTAAGATCACAGGACAAGTTCCCTCCTAGATGTCATTGTCCTTGTGACTGCACTGCTCAGAACTGGGATGGCCTGAGGCTAGACCCATGTTCAGCAAGAGAAATTCTCAGGCATTCAAATCTGGGATTTGCAGGGGCAGAAATTAAACCAGCATACAAGAGAGGACTGTAGAGCCGAGCCTGTCCCATCAGTGCCCATATGGGTCCTTTTTTAAAGCTACTGATGTTTTAAAATATGAGAATGAGTGAGTAAAAAGCGCTGGTATGGTGACACCCTGGTAACATTCACATTGTGTGTGTCAAAGATGCCTGTGGAAAAGACAGGTAACTTATGAAGACTAAATTTTATGAAGATTAAACTGCTAAAAAGAAGCATGGTGACATGTAGAAAACCTGGCTGAATATCTTTTCAGTTGGTGACCCAGGAATTTAAAGCCATGCAGCCTCGTAGAGTTTGGAGAAGGGTTCCTCTTCAGAGAGCAATCAGCAAATGTTGTGCTTTGTTTTAAATCTTTTTCCACCTATACAGAAATACTCAGGTTTTACTTGGCAAATTGTCTGGTTTTCCCATGGATTTTGTTTATAGCACATTGGAATAATCTATAATCTTTTGTCAGTTACTGTTTTGGTGTAGTTTTGATATATAAAGTTTAAGTTTGAGGAGAAAGCCAGAGCGGCACTGCTGCAAAAGACTTTTGCTCTCCTTCTCCATTCTGCGGAATAGTCACTGGGTCTCCTCATTAATGGCATTTGTTATAATAAATTGGAGAGAAAAAGAGAGATCAGAGTGTCTTTGCACTGGGCATGTTAGTTGTACATATGACTGATAAGGCTAATGGACTAGTTTTTTACAAGACAGCCACATGAAAAATTGATGTGCTTTGTAACAATTGATATTAAACACCTCTTCTGCCCTTTGTGAAAATTAAAGTAGCTGCTTTTTCTGTGCCCAGCACAATGCAAGATGGGCAAATTAAAACATTTATTTTTATGCTAACTTGTGCCAGCATACTGGAAGAATAGATGCAGGATCATAAATGAGACAGTCATAAAGGTGAGGTCCTAATTTACTCCCCAGTTTTATTCCAGCTTACTTTTCCATTGCTGGGAGGCATAAAAGTTACTGAGTTATACTACATTCACCTCACGCTGGTCTCCTATCAAACAGAATATCAGTGGAACACCTCCACAGAGCTCTCTACATGAAATTGTCCTTTTGTATGTCTCATAATCGGCTGCAATGTGACCAAGCATCTGGCGGTGACAAGCAGATGTCTTTGATTTATTGGCTAATATCACTGCTTGTTAGTGGATGGTTGAGCAGGAGACTAAAAGAGCATAAAATCAGAGAGAATAAATTATGAAGGCACCGAACTGTGGCATTATAAACTCCTCCTTGTCACAGCTGTGACATCTCCTAGGAAATGTGGAATGAGAGAGACATCCCCTCTTCAAAGACAGTGGCCACTGTCTAATGATTTTGAATAAAATAAAAACCCCAAACAAACAGCCCATATCCACCAATATCTTGCCTGAAGGGGTGGTTTTCTCCTGCTTAAGCAGTCTGCTTCAAAACTGTTGATCTTCTGGGAAATGGAGTTGATTAGCACCTGATTCAGAAGTTTGGGGAACCTGACGGGGAAGAGGGATCTCTCTGCTGCAATGGAGATGGTTTTCTTTAAATGCTGTCTAAAAACTGGATTAGACCCCACCCCTGAAAATACAGGTTCAAGGTTCTGCTTCTCAGTTTTAACATTATTGGTCCTGTAAAGAGGAGAGTATGTCTGGTCCCTTTTGTGCAGGATCGTTCCTTGTCCCAGGAAATGCATGGATAAGATGGGAATTAGCTTTGCGGGCTGTGGTGTGCTGTTTTACTCACAGCACGGAGGTAACTGAGACATTCTGGTCTGTTCTGCATTGCAGCTTCTTTGTGGGCTTGACAGGAGGATTGCAATGGGGTAGCTGTGCAAATACACAACAAAAGTCTCAAAATTAAAGACTCTGCAGCATTCTTAAATACATTTGCCATTTTTTATCCGCTTTAAACAGTGAGTAGCTACCAAATTAAACAATGTGTGTAACTGGACACAATGACAGACTCTTGGGACAGGAATGCAACAGGTCTCAGATATTATCCATTGCTGACAATTATTTTGAACTGCAGTCAGTGATAATTGTGACTAGTCACAATGTCAAATAAACATTATGTATATGTTTCTTCAATAAATCAACTTGATGTCTAAAAGGAAGGAGATACTCACTATTTCACTCCTGTGCAGTGCTGAGATGTTAAACTGACTAATGGCAACAAGCCATGCACTGATTCAGTAGGAAGCCATTTAAGAGTTATAATACCTTCAAAGCATAACTATGGACATGACATATGGAATTGACAGTTTTGTGTTAAAATATTTATGTAAATATTTTTCTCCTCAAGAGATAGACTGAGAATCAATTCAAATGGGGAAGTCAAAGGTTGTGTTTGTTTCCATTAACAAGAGTAATTTTATTATTTCAATTAAAATCCAGTGTGACTTCTTGCAAGGTGTCCTTCAACCTATTGGATGTTAGATAAGCTGCAGCCATAATGAGGAGATATTCCTTGTACTTTTAATGAGCTACACCAGCAGCTGGTTATGACTTACTGAGAAGTGAAGGAAAACTTTTAAGGGTGCCCATTGGAACTATTTTGCTGCTGCGGTTATCTGAGGGTATTAGCCTGGAGCAGATCCTGGGAGCTGCAGAAAGAGGCTGCACAATTAAAAAGGCAGGAAGGAGCTGAGTGGTAGCTCTCAGTAAAGGGAAAGAGGAGCTCAGGCTAATGACACGAGACCCTCAGGCAGAAGGAAGTCAGTGCTGTACTACACAGCAGTTACATCACAGTGCCCTAAAACCATTTGTTCAAGGATTGCAGTTTACAAGTGCAAAACTCAGGAATTTTCTGAAGAAAATGTTTGTGCTTGGGTTTTTTGTTGTTGTTGTTTTTAAATTTCCTAGCATTCAGGAAGAAAGTCTTCCTACTCATGATCAAAAATATAATCAAAAGATAGTTGATATGTAACATCATAAATAATAAAATACATCTCCTACTAAGAGAAATGTAGACTGTGGGCTTGATAAGAGTTGCAAAGGGGAAATCATGATGCTTAATGCTTCAATGTATTTCTCTGAGTAGTTCTTTTTAATTTTAAATTCTTTCTTCAAGTGAGAGCTGTTCTGTCTAATGGATTTGAATGTACTGAAGAGATTTGAAAGGATTTCCTTCATGTTCACTTTATTTCTGGAGCAGTTCAGCCTGTTTCAGTTTGGAGTTACAAAATGGAACAAAGAGGAAAATCTCCATAAAATATGCATACAATTTTTAATAATGAGTTCCAAAAAACTCTCCTATAAATAAGAACTGCTGATCAAATCCCTGGGTGGATTTTCTGTGAGAAGGAAACCATGACACCTTGAGACAGAATTCTGTTGTTTTTTAGACAGTGGCTGTGTGTCAGTCAAAGCATTTCTGACAATGAGGGACATGAAAAAGCCACAAACACACAGAATCTTGAAAGACAAATGAGATGGAAGATAGTCTATTAATAGAAAACATAAAAATAAATACCAGCCAAAACAAGTGCTTCATTCAGAATGTTAAAAAATCAACTTGTCAAAAATGTCATAGGCATCAGGATTATATTGAATAGACTTCACTTTCTCTGAGGTGTTGCTTCTCATCATAACAAAAATAGGGAAAAAAAAACCTAAAAATAACTTGGGTATAGGAAAAGTGAAATACGTAGTGGAGAGACTTAAATTTCCAAGATGTGCTGCTTCAAAAATAAGAAGTTTTTTATTTAACTATATGGAACTCAGGAAATATCAACTCAGTGTGCAGTCCCAGAAAAACCTGCAGTTAAACTGGGCAGGGCACTTAGATATTTCTTGGTTCACCAGCCATACAATGGGAATTTGAACTGTGTTGTCACTTGATGCAAATTTATTTTTCCTTTTGCTATCTCTACAGCTGTTTGCTGTTTGCTGGCAATGTGACTCATGAACATAATAGTTCCATTTGTATTCTTCAGCTGTGTTAGGTTCTCTAAATTCTTTGTGATTTAGCACTTTTGAGGATAAATGGTTTGAAAGGTACATTCAATGAAAGGTCTGAACAATTCAAAGAAGCAATAGTTGATTTTAAACAAAATGCAAACTTGGATGTATAGTTACTTGTTTTGAATTATTAGAGAGAATTCTTCCTACTTATAGGAAATAGAATCTACTTTTCTGAAGTTCACAGCAAATATTTATCTTGAATTTTCTAATGTGGTTTGCTCTCCGGTGACAATAATTTTGTTTTATCCAGACAACAATTATTCAGTATTTCTTCCTGATAAGATAATTTTCTAAAAGTGTCCATAAAGAGGTGGCTACAAACAGCAGGTTGTTATTAAATTTTTCACTTAATCAGCTGGAACGTGCTGGAGAGCCTGTGTAGAGCTGAGTGCCTGAGCTGAACATAGAACGTGGACCTTGGTTCACATTATCCCAACTTAGTGCCCGTTGTCTTGTGCTGGAGATACTCAGTTTACATAAAAACTTAGTTTTGTGAGGTCAGAAAGAAACTGTGAATATGCTTGTTTTATTACATGAGGAGGAGGAAAACTACTGCAATCCTTGCCCGAGTGGATTTCTACTCAAAACTCTAAAGACATCCATGGTATATTAGCCAATACTTTGGGTATTGGATTATTTGTAGAAAGCCTCAGAAAATGTTAATTCCTGATTCCAATCAGGGGAATTCTCAGGGGTTTTTGTTTTGACTTTTTTTTCCTTGCTGCAGTTATATCTATGCTTTTCAAGGAAGTGTCTGCTGCTTGTGGGAGAGACATCCCATGAGACATGGAAGAGAACTCAGGAACTGTGCACAAAGCTCTCAAGGCTTGTGTTTTAAGAGTCTGTAAATCACTCTCAATACTGATGTCATATTATTACTTTTTTTTTTTTTTTTGCTTTAAATTATTATTTTCATAAATCATGAATTAATGTAGCCAGTGGAGAGATGCTTTTCTAATGGGCAGTTGAAAGCAGAATTGTGATTCTAACTTGTTCTCTGAAGCAGAGGATCCCCACTGACTGCATGGCATGTCTGGTGCCTGGACTTACTCTCCTCTGTCACTTGGTGCACAACACAATACAGTCAATGTCAATATTAGACATGATATTCGCCTTCACAGTTGCTCAAATCCAATGAAACATTCTACCAAGCAAGAATGGCAGGATTTTATGCTGGGGTAGCACTGAAGTGGCTGCTCATTTGCTAATAATTACAGGTTTGAAGAAAGCAGAGTTTGGATTTGCCAGCAGAGCTGCAGTTGCATCTGCTCAGAGCAAGGCAGGCTCCCCCTGAAGGGCTGACTGATGGGATTCATTAGGAGTTCAGCATCCACCCCACTGCACATACAGGTGCAAACAAATCCCAGCAGTGCAAAGACCTACATCAGAGGGGGAAAGCATTTCTAGGCTGCCAAGCCCCTTATCCTGTACAGGGTTGTTGGAGACACTATTTAACTATATACTATAATTTGAGCTTGCTTTTCAGATCATAGAAAAGGCTCCATTACGATGAGAAAACTTTCACCATCGGGTGTTAGTCACTCTTCAGCATCTCTGCAATTAAAACATTACTATTGCCAAGTCCTAGAGGCTTAGGAATAGACATGTCTTGTATACTTGAGTGAATGTGAGTGTAACCATGTGCAGCCATGTGTGGTGAATGTGTCAGAACTAACAGCAGGAACTTTGATAAGAGTTCTCCATCTGTAAACCTGCTTGATAGCTCAAGGTCTTTGAGTTGTTATTATAAGTGGCATCCAGAAGGGCTGCTGCAGTTAAAGGTCTGTCAAATTTCCCCACACACAGACTTCCCTAGGGTTTTATTATATTTCAACTTTTCCAAGTTATGTTGGGCCTAAAACTACAGCCAAGAACTTGTCAGCACAGACACGGTTTTATCTCTCTCCCCTGAATGATCCAATGGCTGAGTTTAAGAATTGGTGATGTGTAGCATCAGGACAATGCTTTGGGGTACCCTGGGGTGAGAATCATTAGCAGCAATTAGTAAGAATGAGAATTGCTCTTCTGGAAAGAGGCAGAACAACAGATGAACAAGAGACAGGTGAGGGGCAGAGAAATTAAAACAGATTACATGGATGAATTAATTTCTTCAGAGAAATGACATTTGCAGGAAGTTATTTCTGTATGACTTAATATTTGGAAAATGGCAGAACTATTATTTTTTAATTTGCCCCAACCAGAATTTACCATTATCACATTTACCAGCCTTTTAATTGATAGTTAGCAGAGACTAGAAGTAGACACAAGAACAGATACTTCTCATTGATATGTGGAATTTAAAAGACCCATCCTGGCAAAGTTTCTGGCTTTCTCAGCAAAAGGCCCTGAAGTTCAGGCAGCCAAAAGGCAGAGGTGGTCAGGCTGCTTGCTGGCATACAGTGGGGCAGGAGAGAAAAAGATCCCCTTTCCTGGGAGCAATAGTAGCAAAGTCATATTTAATGCAGTAGATAGCTCATGCAGATATTTATGTTGTTCTCACACTAGCACAGCAGATTTAGGAATGTTTCTACTGTAACTGCAGAATGACTTCAGAAGTGCTCTAATGCAGTTGCACAAAAAATGAGATAAATGTTTCACTGTTTTCTTGTAATGCCTCTGCTTCAGAGATTCATACCAAAATGTGCTGAGCACTGTGGACTGCTGAAATGAGGAAATGGGCAGAGGGTTTTAGCCGTATGCTCCTCATGAGGCACGGGGTAGGTCAGTACAGAGAGCCCTGTGACATTGGCTGAAATTTCCAGCTCTCAGTGAGTAACAAACTGCTTTATGACTCTCTGTGGTATTAAATCATATTGCTACTTCGGGAACAAAGACAAACATGAGGGGTTTTATTTATCTGACATCCCTCTCTTCTGCAAATAAGTGCTGCCTACCAATTCCTTTATGCTATAATGATAATGTGCACTAAAAAGGACGGCGGGGGGAAAAAAAAAAAAAAAAAAAAAAAAAAAAAAGAAAAAAAAAAAAGAAAAAAAAAAAAAGCTACTTAAGAACATAAGAAAATCTTGGCACATATTTTGGTGTATTATGTAAGAGCTGTCCCGAGTTCTGCAATGCAAGGCACATTCATTTCAGGGTAAAGGCCTCCAGTCACATTTCTTTTTAGTGGTACACTTTTGGATGAGGAGGGCATTTGAGGAAAAGCATCCTGCCCAAGTGCAAAATTGGATCAGCTGTCCCTTGTTAATACTGGACAAGATCACTATTCATAGCTCTGCTTCTTTCTCCTGTTAATTTGTTTTCTAGTGTACCTCCAACAATTGTTTGCAGCATTTTAAATCTGCTTATTATTTTTTAATTCCTATCAGTTTGACCTGTCCTTCTTCTCTTGCTTCAGTTACATTCAGATGTAGCCTGCATGGTTTTTTGGGAGAGGCAAATGTGGGAGGCTGCCTGTACGTGGGCTGAGTGGGAATTTATTTGGCTTATTCCTGTTAAGTCAATGTTGTAAAGGGGCCCTAAGCCTGAGACAGTCCCTACATCAAATTAAGCCTATGACAGGGTACAGATATAGTCCAAACAGATCAAAGGCTTGCTTCTGACCTTTCCTGCCCAAGGCAAGCTCTCACCACACAAATAAATCCTAGAGGAAAGAATTTATGCAGCTCTTTAAATCAGGTCTCTTTAAATCCATAGTTCCCACCCTAAATATTAGAGCCTTTCTATCTTATTGCAGGAGGCAAAACTTGTATTTCAGCGGTATTGTGGACAATGCAGGCAGGTGACTCCTTGTATGACAGTGGCAGCCTGTCCCAGAGAGGCTGGGAACCCACAAATGGGCCCTGGTGGCCTTTGGTTTGAATGCAGTGGGTTTTTTTGGGGCACACATCAGAGAGGCTGGTTCACAGCCTAAATAGAAAAAGGGTGACCCATGAGTCCATGTGAAGAACCATCCTGACCTCCATGATTTCTCTCTAACTTCTTAAAATTGTTGGGACATGAAATCATCACCATCTCTATACTTTATTCCCAATATAGTCTGGCCATAAAATAAGTGACAAAACAGCCTTGACTAAGCAGCTTTGTGACACAGTTAAGCTTTATCAGCACCATATTTGAGTTCTGTTTATATGTATTTAAATCACAATGTAATCCAAAGAGTGGATTTTCTTCTGCAGCCAGTGAGGTTACCAGGAATAATCCCCAATACATCTTGGAAGGCATCAGGGCCTCTCATGTGGAGCAATCCATCCTCTCTCGTGGAAACCTTCCAAGTTAAGACCTTGGCTTAGGTGTTCATTCTGCTGAAAGAACTTTGATCCCAAGGCACAGTCAAAGCATAAACTCAGTTTCTGAAATAATCCCTCATATCCCTTTATCACTGTCCTTTTCCTTGCCTTGGGCCTCGGGCAGAGGTCCCTCCCTCCAGCTGCTTCTGTCCCTGGTTTTGTGTGGGATTCTTCTCCAGATTTCTAAGATTTCTCTAGGTCTGGAAAAAGAAAACTTAAAATGTCATGAAAGAAACTTGTATATTTGAATTAAAGCCAGGAAAATAAAGGACAGATTTTAATTTCTTTCTATTAAAATTTAAATGTTTTGGAAGTTGGTTCAAGGTTCTGTGCACAAGGAAAAGGTTTTAGCCACTGTATGTTTTTCTGCCCTAGGACTTTAGTATCTTGTCAGAGGCTCCACTCAGGGCAAGGATTTTTTTTTTTTTTCAAAAGTCTGTATTTCAAGGCATCTGGAGCAAAATATTGCACAACTCATTGTTGAAACGTTTCATTGGCATTTTACCCTATTTCAGTCTGAAAAATATTTCTGATGACAAAGAGTGTAGTGGAACTAAAATGCAGTTTTTCAAACAGCTGAGGCATTTTTAATGATGGTTATACCAGGAAAAATTGCACAAAAGTGACAGAATATTGATTGAAATATAAAATAAAAATAAAATAAAATAAAAATGAAATGAAATGAAATAAAATAAAATAATAAAAAATAAAATAAAATAATAAAATAAAATAAAATAAATAAAATAAAATAAAATAGCTAAGTCCTTCAGGATATGATCTGAATTTAGACATTTATTTTTTCCATATCAAGCAAATTTTCAGGACTTTGAAACCATGGTTTAGGTTTGGAAAGAATGTAAAAAATATTTTTTTTTCATTCAGATGGTTAGTGTGGTGTTTTATAACTGCTTTATCAAATAGTTATCAGCTGCAGCTGAGAAGTACAATTTGTATCTGCTTTAAAGTGTAGGGTGGGCAATGTGCAGTGGCTGGAGAATCTTCAGCTTTATTTAATCACTTCACTTTGCATTTGAAAAGTAATTCATCATGGAAAGTCAGTGGGGTATAGAGAGCACTAATTGCAGCAAAATATCAAGGACAGTTTTCCTCTGTCTTAATTAAACATTAATGAGTAAAGTTATTTGCAAATGCATGCTGCAGGGATGGACTTGTCTATCCAAGTTTTGTAAATACTGACACCGGGTGTCAAAATAAAACACCTTAATTGATTTATACAGAAATAGTTTAAAAGAGTGCACCTGGAGTGACATTTCTCTAGGTTTTTATAGAGTAGCTTCCTGATGAATTATTTATAAAGAAACTTGGCCTGACCTATCTTAATTACACAAGTGATTGTTTCCAAACTAATCAATTTTGTAAGCAAAGTGAATTCTCTCCACTGTCAGTCCTGACTGTGTCGAGATGGAAATGGTGTAAGAAATGCACCTTCTGACAACAGTTCCTGCACTGTCTGTCAGTGCACCGCCAACAGCACCTCTAAACTTACTGGGGAGCTCAACAAAAGACTATTTCTCACCTCAGCTTATCTGTGTATTAATGAGAGAGTCAGATAGTAATAAAAAAGACTGAGAAAAATCCAGGATTGGTACCTAATTTTTAGTGCCAAGCTGTAGGGCAAATCAATAAATAGAAATAGCAGGGAAAGAAGAGGCCGGATTGTTTGGTGTTAAGGGGTCTTTGAAAATGCTCTGTAGCAGGTGTTCATAAACATCTTACTAAGACAGGCAGTAGTTCAAATCAAATTTTAAAAAAATATATTTTTATTGCCTTCTGTAAGAGAATATTGTAACTTTTTTTTCTGAGTATGTTCTGTTTATGTAATTTTCTATATATTTGTTATGGTCAGGTCTTAAAACGAAAACAAACAAAAGAGCCAATGACACCCAAAGTGAGTTAGCAGAGTGAATGTGTCAGGAGTGGCAACAACTTCAGTGTGGCTGCAGGGCAGCCCCTGCCAGAGGGTGAGAATGTGAACAGCCTCTTGCTGAATGGCTGCAGTGGAATGGTGAATGGAAAAATTACAGAAATACTTGTTCTGAACTTCTACAAAATCATGTCCTCGGTGAGAAAACATGGACAGAGACATAACAGAAGAACTGGTTCATGTAACAGGAAAAAAAAGGAGATTTAAGTTCTGCTTGAGGAACGTTTTGAACTCTATGGAGCTTTTAATTAATATTTTGTAAAAGTTAATTTCTTTCCTGCATCAGACATACCTGGTTAATAAATATTGCTGAAGTAGATATTGCTAAAATTATTTTCATGTGTGTCCCACAATTACCAGATTCAGCACATGTAGTTTCATTTCTAAACATGCCAAGTATACTTTGAAATCTTCCTCAGCTTTGGAGGGAAAAAACCATCATTATGATTGACAAACTGTTTGACAAAACAATTCTCAGAGCAATTTTCAGTGGTTCACTGTCATATCAGAAAAATGTATCAGGTGCAGTTCCAAAGAGAGAGGTGGCACAACTGAACATTTCCATGAGACACAGACAATAGAATTAAGAGTGACTATAATATTTCATTTACATGTGACAGATGTAGACTTGGCTACATGATTAGAATGCAGAGTGATTTTGAGATGCTTGGAAAGAGCTTCTCCAAATGACTCCAAATTCATAATTTGCAATGCTGTGAATTTGCAGTTATTTGATTTTCCCTTTTTTGGAAATATCTGTGATTTCAAAATCAAAATATCTATGATTTCAAAATGTGAATAATCATCTCACCATTTGGCCTGTAGCAAACTGGTGAACAGGAGAAAAATCTGGAGAATTAGCCTGACTAAGAAGATTTGTAGGTCTCAGTTTATAATTTTCTCACCTCAAGCTCTCCTACCATTGGGAGAACCTCAGTGCCTGTTATACTTTTATGTTTTGGAGTATGTTAAGGTGCCTTCATCCTGTTGCATGCATTTGGGTCACAATGAGCAAGTCTAATATTGATATCACAGGCCTTGCAGGTTTCTGGACCCTTTAATTTACTTAATTGTTTGTTTTATTTTTGTTCCCTGTGATAAGAATAAAGCCCTCCTGCCTTTTTATCATTGCTGCACTCTTGCCACACTCTCACAAGAAACACAGGATGATACTGTCTGCTGTGTCATACTAATTTTTTTTTCCTTTAATTAAAAAAGAAAAATCACTCAAACCTTTTAATTGGCTACTTCTATAGGCAGGACCATCTTATGTTTCTGTGGGTGCTGGACTACAAAAACCAGTCTCACAGTTCGTCTTGTCATGTCCCAGGGAGTTGTTTAAAATGTTACACAGAAAAAAAATCTGGAATAATCAAATGGTCAAGGTCTGTTCAAATAAGTTTGTGCAGTGTGCACTCAAGCAAACACAGCCATTGCTCATGGGCAGCATGGCAGGTTTTATTTAGTTGTTTTGCTCATGGCACTACTTGCTTCATGTCTCACTTGATTATTACAAAATAAAGGGCCTTTGTGTAATTATATAAGAAGCACCATCGCCTGTGGCTGCCACAGGTGTGGACAGACATTTACCACTCAGCTCCAGGAAACACCTCATCAGCCTCCCCTCTCCAAGGGCTGGAGACACTTGCCATGTTTATTTAGCATGAGCAAGAGGAGAAGCTGACTTGTCCTTTTGCCTGCAGCTCAGTCCTACCGTTGTCCCTTGTACCATTTCTACAGTCTCAGGTTACAAAAATATCTGTACAACTGCAGGAAGGTAGAAGGTTCTGCCTGGGCTGGGCTGGGAAGGGGGAAAGGCAACTCCTGCAGGGATTTTGTTACACTTGGAGCACTCAGCACGAGACTGTGGAAAGGTGGTGAGAAAATCTTTTTCTCGCCTTTACATGAAAGCATTTGAAGAGCCATTCTGAAATGGAGAGACACAAATGATATCTGCTGCTCTTCCTGGTGAAATGTAGAAATGTAAGAAATACATTCCTCTATTTTTTTGCTTCTGGGGCTGCTAATGAGTAACGTGGGGTCCCCCTGGTTTTATCACTGCAGATTTGCACACACATTCCCTGTCATTCCCTGGCTGGTTACTGACCTTCACTGCACATGGATGGTGCAGATGGACAGTGGTGATCACAGGAGCTTATGGTTCAACAAGTCTTGGCATTGGCAATAACTCTGAGGGCTCCAGTGTAATTGTTGTAGCTGGGAAAACACAGGTGTCAGTATTGTCATTTTCTGTGGTGCTACCATCAAACATGTAGGGAGGGATTTTAGAAAATAGAATGATGTGGCCAAATGGAGGCTACAATGGAAAATGAATAGGCAGATTGCCTTCATGTGTAACTAATGGAGATAAAATCTGATATTCATCATCAGAATTGTCCAGGAAGGAAGTAGAAAAGGAGGGTCAAAGTCTTAGTTGCTGCCATCCCTTTTCCTGCTCCCTTCACCAGCTCTCACTGAGTAGAACAGACTGATAATTTACAGCTATAAATTGCCCAGACTGTGGTTTAGAGTGTCTCTGCATATGCACCAGAGCTTTCATTTACTAATTTCACACACATTTACATGCAGTCTTCTATTTTAGTCAGGTTTGGGTTGAAAATCTTGCCGTATAATTGTGGTTGAAACTTCTTCTATACATTATGTTGAACAGATTTTTTTTTCATGATTTTTTTAGGCTGTCACAGCTCAAGACTGTTTGGTTTTCCAGCTTTTCCGCTTTGCAGTGTGTTTCCTTGGAGCTTCTGTCAGGTGAACAGATATTAATAGGCATAAGAGAAATGAGAGAGATCCCCACCCAATTGTTTAGGAATCCCCATGTTAATTAAAATATTGAACTTCATTGTGTTGTAAAACCTACAAAGATTGTAGTTGACAACGTTGTTGCTTACTACTACCACAGCACTTCTAATTGACAGTAGGCATGAATGAACACCTGAAGAACAGGTTTTAATTGCACAGCGATTAATGCTTATGACCATTTATGCTGGATGTTTAAACATTTAAATCAAGACATGAATGGCAGCAAAAAATTGGGGTTTTGAAAGTGATTTAAGAAGCTCTAATTTTTCATTTCCTCATGTATTATGCAAATAATAGCCCATGGTGACCTTTACCCTTCAGAGAAAGGTTCACAGACACTACATAATCTCTCTGATAAGCATGTCATTCAAGATGCTGTCTCTTTCAATATTGGTAGAATAATAAGTGGGTTAGAGAGAAATGGGATTAAGGATGAGATTTGTCAGATTTAATCCAGCACTCTGCCCTTTGCCACACAAGAAGTGAACTTTGGAATTTGTTTACCCCTCATTATTGTTTGTATTTTAGTTCAACTTAGCACTTAGCTGTGCAGCTCAAGTTTTGCAGATGAACAAAGTTGTATTGGAACAAAGGAAGTTGACTCAAGGAGTAGCCATTTGATAGACAGGAGAACCTGAATATCTAATAGCTGTGCAGAGGCTTTCTGCATAACACAGCTACCATTTAGATGAGGTATATGGAAAGTAGCATTTCTGTGCTGAAGTTCTTTAAGTAGTATGGTGCAAGTCCATAAAGGGAATTGTTTGGGGTTTTTTAAATAATACATTTTTTTGTGTAATTATGGCCATCACTTGGGCACTTTATATTCTCATTTCTGTCCATAATTTCTGTAGATATATTCATATATTCAGAATAAAGTTTTCATCAGAAATAGCCAATGCATTGTACAGACATGTCTCTGTTGTGAAATGAATGAAACTCAGTCTGGAGATTCCCTGAGCTAACAGTAACCTGGGCCTGGCAGTCCTCACTGCTGGCCCCATCTTGCACAGCACAGCACCACCAGGTTCAGTTGCTGCTATCAAAATTCTCAAGGTGTTTCAACTCAATGCATTGTGTGAGAGAACAGGACATAAATAAGCTGTTGTTTAATGCTCAGGGACCTTTGCTGCTTCTCATTTTCATGCAGACTTTCCAAGCCCTGATTCATCCCTCCCCAAGACAAATGTATATTGTTATATTTCAGAGCCGTCCTTACAGAATTTTCATTACTTTTGCATCCTACCTATTTAACATTTCCCTATTTGTACTGGGTGGCTTTAAGGAAATTGCCTGCAGCTCTACCGCTTTGTCTTAAGTGTGCCTCCTGCCTCTCCATTCCCTAATTAGACAGAGCAAGCAAAAGGAGGATTTAGAGATCACTCATATTTTGAAAATAAGATCATCACTAACAGGTGTTTTATTTCTGGTACATTGGAAAATTCCCCAGCAGGAACAAAGTTTGTGTCTATGGAAGCAGTGAATCCTCACTAATCTCAGAGTATGGAATAAGCTCTTCAGAAAGCTAAATTAAATCACTACTTACTGTTGTCTCCTTCAATCATGACTTGTGTTTTCTTTTTCTAATGTTAATGTATAATTGTATGAGTATCTTACCATGACACAAAAAATAGGACATTCTGTCATTGGCTAAGAAGTTCCTAGGTTTTTTAATAATCAAATGGTGGAGCTTTTACACCAACATGAATAGAAAAATCATGCCCTTACAACAAATTTTAGGAGAATTAAAATGGTGAAGTGTGACTGTAATGACTAAAAAGTTTCCATGAAACCATTTGTAAGACCAAGGTTGTGAATCTCAGAGCACCACTTAAGTTCATTATTTGGCCTTCTTTGGTGCCTACAGTTCTTATTTTTCATCCTGTCCTTGGATAAGGGTGTCAATATAATTTACACAGGGAGCTAAAAACCACGGCCTGTTCTGCTGTTTCTCAGCTCACAGGCTGGAGGTGCATTTGCACAAATTCAAAGTCAACCATGGCTAGAAATGGTTTTCCATATGGATTATGGGGCTGTGGCTCCAGGAAAATAATTTTTTTCAGAATTAGCTTTCCTGGCTGTTTGGTTTTGGCCCTCAAGCTGCAGCGCCTGAGCAAGAACCAGTGTAGCTGAGTATTTGTACTGCTTGTTCAAGCATCTGGAGTGTGCTTTTCCCTCTGATGACAGTGCAGCAAAAGAACCTTGCACTTTCATTTGCAAGTTGTCATGCCATGGGTACAGTGCTGTGTTTAAAACCATAGGATATTCAGACACCAGTGGGCTGTAAACAAAGTTGAAGAGTTACTTATAATGAGTCTAGAAGGCAATTTTTAATATTTGTGTTAAAGCACAAAGTAACAAAGTAATGTATGCTAAGTAGGTGTTGGCTTAATGTATGTTAGCTATATGTTGTATTCCACATAAAATTTTGTAAATGTATAAAAAATAGTGACAAATCTCTGGAAATTCTTTAGATCAATTCACCCACATTTTTTTTTTCCCTCACAGAAATGTCCAAGTGCTCTTTCTACAGCAGTGAAGCAAAAGAGTCATAGAGCAGATAATAAATGCAAAAAAAAAAAAAGCCTGTATTTGAACAGTTATATTAGCAGGTAGAAAAAAAGCCCAAAACCCTAATAGTGGTGCCTTGATTGCAGAGAAAAGGGGAGAAGGGAGGTGGCTGTAAATGGGCAATTGCTATAAAAAAAANAAAAAAAAAAAAAAAAAAGGAGGGTACTGCTGATAGTACAAAGCATTGAAATATGTACACAGTTCAAAAGGACTTGGACATCTGAATTTAAAATAAAAACCACAAAAAAATTTAAAAACAGTATCTGAAACTATCTTATCATTACAGAAATGTTCTCAGGAAAGAAAGACTATGGAGTTAAGTGTGCAGTGTAGGCAAAGTCTGCAGCAGGGTTTCTGACTTACCAATCAGCCAGGATCTGGAAAGGAGATGCAAACACAGCCATTCATTTGGGCCCAGGTGGCTCAGGGGACTGGCAATGTCACACAGAAACTTTATAGGCCAAGAGGTTCAAACTGGAATAGATAAAAGGAAGATATTGTTCTGTGTGAGGGGGGTGAGGCTGTGGCACAGGTTACCCAGGGAAGCCGTGGATGTCCCTGAAGTGTCCGTGGCCAGGTTGGATGGGGTTATCCTGCCCTAGTGGAAGGTGTCCCTGCCTTGGGATTTGAAAGAGATGGTCTTTAAGGTCCCATCCAACCCAAAGTGCTCCATGATAATCATTAATGAGTGAGAATGGCTTAGCAAGAATTAACAGACTCTGATTTTGCTCGGTCCAAGACTGCAAAACTCTCCCCAGGGAAAGCCAAGGAATCTGAGGGTTCCCTGTGCTTGGGGTCTGAACTGCCCTCAATCACAGCACACAGAAACAGCCCAGGTATGTCACCCCTTATTAACAGGAAAATAAATGAACATTTGTGTATGAAGAACATTTTCCTTTTCTCCCTTAATGCTTTATTATCATTCTACACTTTCTACTCTTCAAGCATCACAGGGGGACTCAGGATATGACAAATTTGGGAATCTGCAGTGAGCAGTATTATTTTTGAGTATCTGCATGGCAGATGTTCAATATTCACGTTACTTTTCAGCTGTAAGACAAGTATGAATAATGGTGTCAGCAGCTTCAACTAATAAGTAATTTTTATGTTTTCTGTATGAGTATTTATTTCAGTTAAAAATGTAAGTTTTTATTTTAAATTTGTTCTCCAAATAATGGACTCCTAGGTAATAAACTGTCATAAAAGACAATGTGCATTTTATCTTGTGTCTGTTCACCTTTCATAGTGGTGTATGCATTATCTGTCAAGTTAAACAAAATCTTCAAAGCAAAAATCTACAATTTAATAGAATTCAAGAAGACAATGATTGTGCCTTGTCAGTACTTCAGACTTTATTTGTTGATAGTAGTTATGTTTCATTTCCTGTTAAATTCCAGTTAAGTTTCTTTGCACATGTGTTATGTAGTGGTACCAAACCCGATGTTAAAAGTCCACGAGAATGATCTCCATCTCACAGAGAAGCCCTCTTGAAAGGCAGGATGTCTTTATGCCAAACTGTCCAATTTATTGTCCTTTCCTGCTGCTTCCTGGGGAGAATTCTTGTGAGCACTAATCTCTGACATGCCTGATGGTACAATGAGAGAGCCAGATGTTAAGGAGCAGGAATAGGACAGAGCTGGGAAGTTAACCCTTCCTTTATTCTCAATATTTAAAGCTGGAGGTGTGTTTCTGTTGTTTCTACCTTTGCCAGACACAAAGTTTGCTGCAAGCACCACTTACCCCTGGACACTCACCTTGGCTGTGTGCCACAGATGGGCTCAATGATTGTTGTCACTTCATGTGCATGGCCAGCCAGTGACAAGGCTGTGCTGCTTCTCCTGCTCCTCTGCTGTCCCCCTAATTGCATTACCTAAACTTTGAGGGCTTAAATCGGTGATATCTTACTAAAAAGACTAAGAACACAATGTGTTAAATGAGGTCCCTTGTCAGATTATCCCTTTTTCTGACCCAGAGACAGGGCTCCTGAGAGTGTTTTAAAGACTTTTATTCTATTTTCAGTCTCATGGGAGGGGTGAGACAGTACAGATGTCACAATTCACACCATCAAAATCAGAAGCCAAACTATTTCCTAATTACAATACATAATATGTGTTTCTTGGCCTATCAGCTTTTGCCACACAATGCTGCTAATGCCTTAAGGCCAATCATCATGGGTCCTACTACAATACATCTTTCAAAATTCTATTTTACAAAAGTATCTAGTCTATTTGCAACACCATCATTTGAAACTTGTTTCTAGTTCCATTTCTCTCTCAACAATGTCTGTCCTATTCCATGGTTTTTCTAAATCAGCATATCTTATCTCAGAGTTTGCATACAGATCCATACTATGTGAGCCTTCTGTCAGCCACATCCCATATTCCCTCTGCTATTTGGGAAACCCGTGCTGATCACCAAAGAAATTGATCTTGAATGAATAAATGATAAATTAATGTCCAGAACATGCCTTTTTAACTTTCAGTTTTATAGGCTTCATATAGTCTCTAATCTCCCTGAAATTTAGAGAATGTAATCCAACAGATAAATTGTAATGGATGCTGGTAAGCTCATGTGAAAATTTTGAATTAAAATCTTTGTGTTTCTCATGTTAGAGTCATTCTTAAAATTAAGATTACAAAGCTGCTTTGTAATTTGCCTAATGTCCCAATTTCTTTTTCTTGCAGTCAATTTGAGCAGTCTCTATTATCTCCCAGTTTCAAATGAATCAATCAGCATCTGACACAGCCTTGTGGGTCCTCAGCCATGTTCGCCCAAGGCAATGGAACTGAAATCAAAAGCTACCTCTATGAGTAGGAGGTTATAACTAAACATAGCAAAATAATGTTCTACTCTGTTGAATACAATAAAATACACCATGAATAAATTAGACTAGCTCTATTTTCTGCTGGTTGTGAATTGGGATTTTTAAGCTTATGCAAGGATTTAATCTATCTAGTCCTTTAGGATCTGATTTTTGAAGATGCCTTTCATTCTGGTCTGAGGGGATGTTTGTCCCTTTCAGTTTTATAGCCTGAAGTTTATACTCTTAATTGAAATTTAATAGATTCCCTCAGGTTATGATAACTCCTTATTACCGTTTCTGTGCACTAGTTTTGTTCATTTCTGAGGCCAAAAGCAAAATAAAAATCATCTTTCATTCTACTTTCTCTATTTGGAGGTAAACATTGTATGCCATCTAAGAACAGTTTAGTATATGCTAATGGTTTTTCAAGTGCCAAGTGTTCATAATACATTTTGTATTCATTTACATTCAAAATAATCAGTGACAACAACCTCTGACCAATGTATCTTTCTTGGTACCTGATTTGCCCTTGATTAAAACAAGTACTGAAAGAATTACTGTTTTGACCTAATTAAATAGAGGAAGGCAAAGGGGTTTCTCAGTGATAGGACTCTGGGGAATTGCTCAAGTTTTTGAAGCTGTTAAGTAAAGCTAAAATGTTGAGAGCTTGCATAGTTGACTGAAGGACAGGTCAGCTTGCTAGAATAAAAATGGCAGGATATTTCTGAACAGGGAAAGTAGAATCACACACATAGAAAGGTTTGGGTTGTAAAGGACCTTAAAGATCAGCTAGCTCCACCATTCCTGCCATGGGCATGGGTGTCATTTACTGCTCAGGTTTCTCAGGGCCCCATCCAACCTGGCCTTGAACACTTGTAGGGATGGGGCAGCTACAGATTCTCTGAATTACCAATTTAAACTCTGGGGATTTTTCTCAGTGCAGGTGGCTCTGGGTGAACCTGAAGTGGGAGCTGCATATTTAGCTCTGGGTGGCAAAAGCCCCAGACAAGAAGCTGTGACCTGCTGACCTTTGCACAACAGAGGGCTCAGGGACCTGTGTCCTGTGCAGGTGAGGGACACCTGGAGACTCTGTAGGATACAAGAACCACAGACTGTGCCGTGCTTAGACTGGGAGGGTATAAAAGCCACGGGGCTCCTTTGCTCTGGGTCCCTCCTCAGAGGCACCAGCTTGACCTGTTATTTTGTTGTTGCACCATTATAAAATTATTTTAAGGATCTGAGACTCCGTTATGGGAAACCTGGGGCTGAGCCAGCAAGGAAATGTGGTCTGAGTGTGTGAGTGGGTGTGCAGGGAGGTGAGCAGGGCATCCATGGCCTCACTGGGGCTGTCCCTGCCAAGGCACAGCTCAGGTGGTTTGGATGTGATGACAGCAGCGGCTCCTGGATGGTCAGGCAGGAAGCTCCCCATAACATCAGAGGTAGCAAGCCTTGCATGATCCATCAAATCAGTGCTGTGATCTTGGAGGGAGCAGGGGGTCCAAGGGCCCTGCATAAAAGTGCAGCAGTGTGCACTGGCTCATCAGCAGAGCCAGTCTGAATCCCATTAAACACAGTCCTGGAGTATAAAAATATTGTGTCAGGGTGTCATGGGCGGGAACAGGCAAGTCCAGCAGCAACTTTCTTGGTAATCCTCCAGATGAAGGGTACCAAAGAAGGAAGTGCTGACAGTGAGACTGTGGGAAAGTTTCCATCCTTTTCAAGGACTTAGATTTGTAAATCCTTACTAGCATCTGAACCAGCCTTATCCATACCTATGGGAGCACCCATGGCTCAGTTTAAATAGCAATGTTGCGTTTACAATACTATTACCAACACCATACCAGTAGTGGGAGCAGTGGAAAACCTGAATTCATTTAGCCCTAAACAAACTGTGTAAAGAATGAAAGGTCTGAGAATGCATATGAAAACTTAAGTTCATCTCAATTAAAAAGATCCCCTAAGAGTCACACAAGGACACAGTTGTTCCTTGGTGTTGTGCTGGTTTGAAAGCAAAACCAGTGAGACTCCAAGCCAGAAATACAATTTAATGGAGGGGGGGGGGGGGGTAAAATAAAATAAATAAAAAGCAATAGTACAAAAGACCCCCGAGAGAGTCAGAATACAACCTGACACCCTGCTATTTAGGGTGGTAGTAGCAGTGCAGATGAAGTGGTCTTGTTGAAGAAGTGATCCCATAGAAAGGTCTGGTAGCTCTTGTCCTCTGGGAATCCAGTGGGTAAGGGCTCTCTGTGCTGTCCCAAATCCTCTTTTATATCCAGGTGGGAATGCTTGGCTCCTCCCCCTGGGTGGAGCATCTCAAAATGAGCTGATGCCATTCTATGAGTCCTGCAGTGGGTCCTCGATGGCCCATTAACCAGAGATAGTCCTGCAGTGGGTCCTCGATGGCCCATTAACCAGAGATAGTCCTGCAGTGGGTCCTCGATGGCCCATTAACCAGAGATAGTCCTGCAGTGGGTCCTCGATGGCCCATTAACCAGAGATAGTCCTGCAGTGGGTCCTCGATGGCCCATTAACCAGAGATAGCTCCTGGAGGGAGTTACCTGTGAGTCATGGGCAGGGCATTGATGGGCCATTAACAGAAGACAGCCCAGAGGGAGGGGGCAAGGGAAACACTGCCCCTGCTGGTCTCAACAGCTCATGAAGATGGTGATAGAATACACTGGGCAAATCTTACATTGCAACCTAGGACAGGTGTCTAGACAGAGTACATCTTGTGTTTATTATCTCTTTATAAGAGCTACAGTGCTAAGAAATTGGTGGTGAGAACACATACTATGCTTACAGCATAATGATTTAACAAGGCTTTCCTTTTACTGTGGCTACTTGACAGACAAGAAAGCTGGTGGCTTATACCTGAGGGAACCAATGTTTTCTTAATTTCAAAGTTTAATTCAAGACTTAAAGAGTAATACTGGAAGATAGGCATGCTAACTTGACTTTCTTGTAGACTGGCTCTATCATTTTGTGAATAAACTGAAAAGAAATCTTCAGATTTAATTTGCATTTTAAATTCAGAAATACTTCAAAGCAGTGCAGAGTAATGGGATTTATTTGATAATATTAAATGAATTAATTTGTTATTTTCCTGAATATTTGAAAATGTGAGGAATATAACAGTTCTGTGGGAAAAACCCTGCAGTGCAGTAATGGCAGCAGTGAGGTTTCTACATCCTGTGTTTCATTGCTTTGGAGTCTGTGCTGGGAAAAGTAAAGCATCATCTGGGGCAGAAATGGAAGCTATAATACACCCTAGTTAGAGTCTTTTTGAATCAGTTGTTCAGGTCCAATTACAGGTTTGTGCATGGTTACAATAGTTAAATATTTTGGCAAAGAAAAAGGGGGAGGGGGGTGTGGAAAAGGTGGAGCAAGGGAGATAAGCTGTCAGCAAGAGGTATTTTAGAGATGCTGTCAAACCTTGCACAGAGAGTACGGCCAGGATGCTGCATCTTGTCATAAATCAGCAATTGTTCAATGGCCATAATAGATTAAGGTCACTAAATGGTGGGTAAATATTTAAGAGACTGCTTTAGCTATTTTGTGCACTCACCAAGGAAATCAATCTTATGAATGGGAGGGAAATTCAGCTGGCATTCTTGGTTGTATGTTTATTAAGAAGATATGTTTGAGTCGTGTCAATTCTTTTTTCAGTCGACCATAATTTTGACTTTTAATTTTAATTAAGTAACTTTATAACTTGAAAAAATACATACATATTAAAATTTCATCACAGGCTATTGGTGGCCTAGGCTTATATTTTTATAATTAACTGAAATTTTACCAGATGCTATTTGGTAAAACTGTACCAGACAACATCACTGCAGTGGAAATGCAAAATTGATAAATGGCTAAATTGTTGATGGTTCACCAACCACATTTCTTGCCCCCTGCTTTGGAGGACAGCTGGAATCTGCTCTGTGTTCTGTTGTGTTTCAGAGAGTGTGGTAAGACAGGGTCTTTCCCTGTGCATGCTGCTGGGGCCTGCCTGTGCCTGCAGCAGCACAGCTGGGAATAAAGGTGCTGGGGAAGCACAGCACTAAAATCTCTAGAAATACACTTCTGGAAGCAGTGTTGTGCTACTTGGCAGAGTATGGGCTACACAATCCTGCCTACTCACCTGACCTACTGTGGAAGTGACAAAAACATGACAACTGTAAATGTGACAGAAAAAGAAAACTGATGGCATGAACTGCTGAAAAGTTTAGAACAAATGTTTTCTTTTTGCCAAAGCTATAAATAGTCAAAATCATATAAAAATCAGTGGCCATCAGCTCCTTTTTCAGCTGACTGGTGGATCACACAGCAGCTTGGTCTTTTAGCCCTGTTATCTCACAAAGTTTGTTTTCTTCAGGTTTTGGTTTTGTTTTTTTTAAACTTAAAAATGACAGGATCTCTGTATACATTGAGATACAAGGTAGTTGACAAATAAAAACCTGATAATTAGATCCCAAAACAAGAAAAGTATCTGAGAATCAGAAAGTACTCTGCTGTAGCAAAACTTTTTGTTCCTATGTTGATGCTGCCATGAGGAAGGGAACTGGTTCCTACATTTGACTTTTTCGAAAACATTTGCTTATCCCATTTCTCTCTGTACATTAACTCAGCCCCTGCCAGCCAATGTTTTCCCTTTCTTCCTTTATGATTAACAGGAGAGGGTGTGCAGATGGTGGTGGGAAAGGGGAACAAATACTCTATTTATTGAGCAAAACAATTTAGATTTTAAGCTGTTATGAAAATTGAAGATTTGAATTTTAGAAATTTAATGAAAAAGCATTTTTACCAAATCTGGAAGTATTTTTTATTTCCCTTTTAAAATGTTTGCATAGGTTATATATATAAAAGAGGATTAAAGGATATTTTGATGCTAAAAAAAATATTTTTTCCTGAATCAGAATGAAATTCTTTTCACTTTAGAGGAGTGAGAAAATTTATTTTGCTGTATTTGCTTTGTGTAAGCCTCCAAAATATCCTCCTTATATTTCATTGTCACTGAATGTGTTGGAAGCTATTCATTTCAGACGAGAGGTAATTCCATGTCCCATGGAAATAAATAGATCCCAATTTTAGAATGCTTATTTTGTCAATGATTACATCAGTGAGTGCTGTTACTGTTGCACTGGCAGATTGCTGCCTGCTGTGTTACACTGCCTCGGATAATGCACACACTCAAAGTCAGTCGAGACTCAATTTAGGGAATGCACCAATGAATGTGGGGCACAATTTTGACTTTGGAAGCCCTTGTCTCTAAATGTGTCCCTTTGTGGCTGATGTTTGCCTTCAGAAAGGCTGTAGTGCCCTAGTCTGACATAATTTTTTTGTTCGTTGTTGCTTTGTATTATTGTTATTTTTAGAAAATATTTTAGAATTTTAAAAATGAAAAATTTGGAGTTCTGTTTTGAAATCTGTATTTCCTCAGTTGAGGGGTAACAACAGCCTCAGAGTGAGCCATGATAAATGAGGACACAATAGATATCTAGGGTTTTTCTACAGCCTATCTATAGGTAATGAGTGTGAGTTTAACAAGCCAAGGCTCTAAAAATGTATTCAGCTCTAGCAGAGGATGTATAGTGAGACTATCCTTTACTAAAATGCTTGATCCTCCTGAACAGCAAGAATATTAACTTAACTAATGATCCTTTAAATGGGTATGTAAAATATAATTTAAGCTACTTGCAACATGCAAAAGAGGGACATCATTTGTTACTGCCAAGCTCACTGGCATGTGGAAATCAGAAAATCATTAGCCTTGATAGAAATAGTTTAATACAGCAGGGAAGAGAACACATTATTTAGGGCAGTTAAATGACAATTGATGCAACTGCTGGCAAAATGCAGAAAAATGAGCATGATTTAGCAAATGATAAATACTGCACTTAGAACTTATGCATGCATGCAAAACCCAAAGATCTTTCCTCATTACCTAGGAGACAAACTTTTCTAAAATGCAGCATTTACCCATCCTGATTTTTGTAACTTTTTCTCTCGACAAACCTCATGCTTTCTTTGTCCATTGCATGCCATACATCCACATAAGGAGTAATGTACAGTTCCATCTCTCATTCCATAACCACAGAAACACATTTACAAAGATTTTCACACAGTTTTAACATTTACCAGCAGCAGCCTTCAGCCTTGTTCCAGGTGACGTCAGCTGGCTCTGGCAGGAGGCTCACCAATGAACAAACCAGCTCTCTGGAAGAGATTTTACAGTGAACATAAATGCAATTTCAACTTTCTTAAAGGCCCCTTTTTACAGTGATGATAGTGGAAAGTGACATTAGGATAACTGAGGAGCAACTGGAGTCTTCTCCCCAGAGCAAAGCTGGGTGTACTGCTCAGGGCAAGCTGAAGCAACAAACACCTTGTTCAGCACTGGGGGTATGTAGCTGCATAGAAATTGAGGTTAGAGAGGGAGGAATTACATTTGTATACACTCATCCCCTCTCTATCTATTTATCTTTCTGAAGAACACAAAGAAAAAAGCATCCCCCTCAAGAAAGAAATGAACATAGACACCACACAGACACACCCACACAGCTACACGTTTCATGGCAGGACTCACTGTGTACTTGTCAAATAGACTTTTCTGTGTCACTGAATTTCCTCACAAAGGCAGGTTGTAATGTCAGGTTTGGTACTGAGCCTGTCTGCTTTGGAACCCGTGAGGGACGTGGCTGTGTGCCTTTGGGGACATCCACTTGAACCTGTAAGAGCTTTCCCTGCACTCTTGGTTTTGAGTGGCATTCCTGCATCGCCCTGGCACAGGAGGCCAACACCTGGCCTGTTGCTTTCAATCTCTGCTTTTGTCTTTATTATGTATTGAAAAAATTTTCTCACAAAGAGAAAAAATAAAATGTTTTGAACATGTGAGTTTTTGCCTGGGTGTCTGTAGAGATTTGTGCATTTTATGTCAGCTCTGATAGAGGATGAAATGTGACAGTGGATTTTTGACTGGCAGGTTTGCACATCTGAAGTCCCTCTCCTATGTAACACTTGTACCTTTTTATTGCACTAATACAGATGGTGACATCAAGTGACACCAGGTTTGCACTTGCTGGGGTTCTGTTTTAGTGAAGGCTGTTTAGTGAAATGGAAGGTGGTTTACATCAATGCATCAAAATATTGTTTATGACTAAAAGCATCTTGCTCTCTATGAAATCACTTGAAGTAAGGTCTTTGAATATAAGGAAAAGTTAATAAAGGCAATAAAAAACCTTTTATCAGTGCCAATTTTCTGAGTTATTTGGTTTTGTTTAGTCTTTTTTCATCCCTCTTATTGCATGTATTTGTGATCTCAGAAGTCCTCAGAGAACATAATTTGAAGTTTCTTTAGAGCTACTATGGGAGTGTGTAAGAGAGCCCAGTTTTTGCTCCACACTCCCCTCTCTCTCAATTATTACCCTCCCCTTCTCTCTCAATTATTTTTTTAAAGTATGATGAATAAATATCTTTTTCAATTGTGGGGGTTTTGAAAGCAAGACACTGTGAAAAATCTGATTTTAAGGGTTTTCCTGGAAATTAAGGAACAGAAAAATCAATAGGAATAATGGATAAAAGCATAGTGCTGTTTCCTTGATATTTTGAGGAATTTAAGTAACTATTGTAAATCCAAATCAAGTACACATCAACGATCCAATGATTTTCACATCTGCAGAAGAATATATGGCTCATTCCAGCTATGAAATCTATTTAATGGATGGAATCAGGAAAGAGTGAAAAAGATTCTTGATCTATACATATTTAACCTGCACATTCTTGCCACTACAATGGGCTGCAGTTATCAGGGTGTGCCAGTAAGATTTTTGTTACTGTGTCTGCAGTTTTGTGGGTGTAACTGAAGTGCACACCATTGTGTTTAGACATCTGACTGCCCATCACAATTTGGAAGCCCTGGGTAAGAGCCCATAAATCAGGTGGCTCACACTAAGGATATTTTTCTAAACTTGTAAGTCGTTTAGACCTCAAGCTTTACCTGCCAGAATTTTCTGCAACTGCTGTGGTTGGGATTGACAATATGCAGGAAATTTGTCACTTTTTGGTCTAAATTATCTCTGTCTAAATTTTTGCAAAATGGCATGCTGGAAGAAAGAGCAATGCTCTGGTTCAAAATGTGCTGATCAAGTGCTTGATCTGAGCAACTAAAGGAATATGAAACTGAACACATTTGTTCTCAGGCACAGTAGAAATAAAGAAGATAGACAAAGGTTTAAGAAGGTTTTTTAACAGTCAAATTTCAGATGCAGAAATATATTTTCATTGCTTCAGTACATAGTGTCGTTTACTTTTCAAGTCCAGCTTAAACAGGGCTGAATATAAGGTGTTATGTGCACGTATATTCATCTACAGAGACAAGGCTGTGATGCTGAATTTGTCAGGATGTTGCCTGCAGCTTTCATGTAAATTGGATCAGACCAAAATAAAGTGAGAGTGATTGTACCAGCGCGTAAATCTGCAAGACATAGCAGCATCCAGGAATCATAATACTCATGTTTTAATCTCTCCTCTGCTGTAAATGCTAGACTTGATCACAGTTTTTTCAGTGTAAGTGTCTGAATGATTTCTGCTTCTTCCTTTTTTAAGCCCTCCCAAGTAATTTTGAATTTGTTCTTGCAAACCTACTGAAAATAAATGCCAGCCAGGACAAGCCTGTGTGCCAGAGTGGAGGGGAGGCAGCATTTAAACCTTGCACATCAGCTGTCATTGAACAGATCCCAGCTGGGTGGTTCTTTCTTGGATAATAATGATCAGGTGGTGTAGAGTGAAAAGGATGGATAAGGGGAAAGAAAGAGATGGGAAGAAAACTGCAAGAATGTATGTGATCCTACAGTTCATGCTTATGCTTATTCTTATTCTTTTGTCTTCTGTTCCTTGAAGGCTTTTTTGTACCTCAGAAGGATTTTGACCCAGAGTTTGAAAAAAATCTGTCAAATGCTTTTATCATTATTACTCCTTTCTTTTCATAACAGTGCTTTTATCAAAATATCCCTGCTAGAAGCTTGGAGTCTATTAATTCCTATTGTTGTACAGAAATGACATTGACACTTGAGTTTGTTTCTTTAAAGTGGAGTAGAGTGAAAATCGTTTAGAAGTCAGAACCAGTATAAACATTACAATTAAAACAATATTTGCACTGAGATTGGTTTCGTTTGTCAGGTTCTAGTACTGTCTCCCTTATTTGATGAAATTTGCTTTTCAAGCTGTACAGCTGGAAAGTGTTAGAAAGTGGCTGGAGTGCTCGGGAAATCTGCAACGCTTATTTAAAATTGTTGCTTAATGGAGAATAATATGTATTCTAGGTTAGTTTTTTTTTTAATCTTCTCTTGTACTTTACTGCAAAATGTGTCATATGTTGTTCCCATGAGTTCATGGTTAAGTTATATGCAGAGTCAAGTAGAACTTTTGAGTGTTTCTGTAGCAGCAGATAAAAGCATCAGCAGATGATTCAGGCTGAACCAGAACTGCAATAGCACAGAGTCCCTCGTGTTAAAGCACTTGTAGTCTCCATCATCATCTGAGTTTCTCTCACATCTAAACAAAAAATATGGGTTTTGTCATGGACAAAATAGGTTTTAATGTACTTTCTTCTGACAATGGCAATGAGTGCTCAAAAAACTGAGTCCATTTTAGGAAAGTAGATACTTTTAGGAAAGTACATACTCTTACAAGTTACAAACTGTTACAAGCTTTTTAATAAAGAAAAAAAAATAAATATTGCTTTAAATGAAATCAAGGGTCTACTTGGTCCTTAAGCAAATCGTAGTTATAATGGGCATAAAAATATAGAAATTCAGTTCCCTTTCAATGCAGCAGTTGGTGGTTCTGAGTCTGTTGGGTGGGAAGGAAGCTGACTGTCTTTAGTTCCTGAAGAGCATGAGAGGGTTATTTGGCTTGTCTTTGATTAATTTCTGGCACAACATGGCACACACGGGTGCAATAAGGGTGCATCACATTGGAGTTGCTTACCTGAAACAGTTTAATCTTGGTACAACCTACTGAGCTTGAGTTGAAGTCAATGTTTTCCTGACCAGGCTGAGGAAGGTGACGGAGCACGGGGTGTGAGGTGACGGCTGTCTGGGAAAAATCCTTCTCTGGAAACAGGGCTTGGAACTTTTTCATGTAAATATCTTATGGGTAAAGTCAGATTTCAGGAATGGTGAGGGGGTTTATTTATGTAGGCCTTTTCCTTCCCTTTTAGGCTATCCTGTATGCATCTGGAATCTGGTCACTGTAACAGTGCTGCTGCTTCAGCAGAGGCTGGAGCATGTGAGCATCTTCCAGCACCCCCTGAACCTGCCCAGCTCTGGTCCTGGGCCTCAGTGAAAGGACCAGACAGACTTATTGCATTAGGCTGAGGTTCTGAAAGGTTTCTGAAAGGCTGAGGGAAACACACACAGGTCAAGGAGGTGGGATAAGATACTGCAAGGAAAGGAAATGGGTGATGTAAAAGGAGGCACAGTGGCAAACAACTCATAGCCAGCCCCTGAGGTTCAGTCCAGCTATTTAATCACTGTCAACTGTTACTCTGTAATTAAATTATAAATCCTGAGGGTTTAGAATTCTATCTTTGCTTGTACTTTTTTTTTTTTTTTTTTTTTTTTTTTACCCCCCAGAAAATGGAAGGTTAGTTATCTCATTAGGGTTTATTCTAGGCTGGCAATAGAAAGCGGATTTCTTTACATAGATATATGAATATGCATAGATATGCCTATGTGTATTTAGATAAAGACTGTTAAATATATTTCCTAGTTAAATAATAAAACATTGAAATACTCTACTGGGTTTTGGTATTTATTGTAACTCGGGAGGGTAATAGTGGTTGCACCAAAGGAAGAAAGGCACTCCAATTTCTCCAACAGTTAGGATAATTAACAAGTGTATGCTGCTTCTAGCCTCTCCATTTCTTTGCAGGCTGCTGAGTAATTGGAGACTAGACAAGACTATAACTAGAGAGATGATAAAAAGAAAAAGTACCTTGACACTTTATCTGTGTGGTAGATAGTGAGGCACAGCTACAGCGACAGCAGGCAATACTTGCTGGGTGGGAAAATTTAAAGATTTTCTTTGGGATGTATCTAGTATTGGTTCCCAAACTACCAATTCCATCCTCTACAAAAGTACTGATGAGTAATTATTTACTTTTTAAGTAATATCACTGCTTACTCTACTGAGAGTTCCTTGCAAAGTATTGTCTTTATAGGACCAGATTCAGAATACATTTAAGTACTGGTTGTTCTAGTTCCGTTATCATTTCCATTTCCATCTATTTTTTGTGTGAAGATGTTTATTTACTGAAACAACAATTGTGAGAAAGTACTGCAGTGGCAACAAACAAGAACATTTTCAGTGTGAGTACCTATAGTAATAGAATAATAATTTTTGTAGATAGTTGCCAGTCAATTGGAGTTCTTTTTTCCCCCCTTTACTTTCTTGGTTAGTTGTATATTTCACAATTCCTTTTTCATAAATTGCAGAGGGAACCAGCTTAGTGAATTCTCTTTCCTCTGAAGATAAATAGAATATACATTCACATTACTTGCAATTAAAAAGATAAGTGTGGATGCTCTATGCGAAAAAGTTTATTTAGATCATACACTATGACACACATTATCTACAAAATGGGTCTTTTTTCTTTCTGGAACTGCTCTTAAAAGTAGGTAATATGGGTTACTAAATCAAAGTATATTAGCTAATGGTGAATAAAGGAAGATAAAGAGAATGGTGAAAAATTTCATATGCTCAATCAAAACAGAAAATTTAACAGCCAATGACACATGCTCTTAAAATATTATGTGTGTGATGAAGATGCTTGAAACTTTATTAGGTTAGAAATTCCTGGTTTTCATATTGTGTTTAAAAGTGCTTAGGATTTTTTTTTTCTACTTCTGTGACTATTAAAAGCATCTGTTTGCATCAATCAATCCCTGACTCATGAGAGTTTAAGGTATGATGTAGTACACATAAATTCTTTTAGTATCCCATAGAAACTTCTCTGAAGCAACCTTCCACAAAATGTTACATAATTATCAAAGTAATTTTGTTATGCATACTTGGATGTGAAAGATGAATTTTCTCAGGACAATGAAAACTAAAGTCTCTAAATTTCTGTTACAAGCAGCCCACATGGGAAATGAAAGCATTTTCCTTCTTATGTAAGAAAGGAGTAAAATAAACTGTGATTCTTCTCATTTTCTCTTGCTTCTGCTGCCTTAGGATATTTTTTTGGTGTGGTCCTTCACTGAGATGAATAGGATTTGCCATAAAATCTGGAAACTAAGTACAAAGTTCAAACATTTGCAGTGGTTAATAAACAGTGCTGCTGTTCAAAAATTTAATTGGAAAACCATTTACTGTCATGATGGCCGCAAAAAAACCCCACTGGATTGACCCTGTAGTGAAATAACAGCAGAAGTGTGGTTAAACTCATTCGAGCTGCCAGGTCTGAAAGTCTGAATTCAACGAGCAATCCTCGAAAAAACAGCGAAGGAAGTCTAGTTCAGAGTTTGAGAAAGGGTGAAAATAAGAAAACCGCTGGTAAATCTGGAGCTGCTGCTGCCTGCTGCAGTGAGCCGTGCAGCTTTTCTGCTCTCTGAGATTCCCTGTAGGATTCTGCAGACATCCGACTGCAGATTGGAGGGCGATACAGGATGACAGTACAAGAATATAAAAAATTACCACTCAGTTTCTCAGAACATCTTTAAACCACACAACGCATTTTAGGGTTCTTTTTGGTGATTTTGTTTTGTTTTTTTCGTTTGGGGGGTGGGTTTTTTGTTTGTTTGTTTGGGGTTTTTTGGGGGTATTTTTGTTTGTTTTTTTAAAATTTTTAATTTTTTTTTTAATTATTTTTTTATTTTCATCAGTAGGTGACAGATTTTTGTTTTATAGGAAAGGTTCAAAATATACCCGTCAGGTCGATTAAATTTTGAAGTGCCTTTTCACATGGGTGGTGTGAAATCTCAGCTCTCACAGCTCTCTCTCGTAGCTTTTGTGTAGGCATGAAAATTAAAACAAAACATGTTCCTATCACCCCAGCAAATATTTATTGTTTAGTTAAGGATTAAAAAACAGACACATTGAATCTGTCCCTGGAGTCTGGCTTTGGAAATCTGCAGTTGCTTTAGTGCCATTTTTATTCTAATCAAAATTGTCTGCTTTAGGGGAGATCAATTAAGAGTCACCTTCCTCCAAGAGTCTGGAGGCAGTTTTTGTAAATTAATCAAGTTTCCAAATACCACTGTGAAATAGGTGGAATAATACCTCTTTTACAAATGAGGGAAGTGACACACTTCAGTCACATGCCCACCTCAAGGTCATTTAAATTGTTAAATTGGTGGCATAGCTCATTAAAAAAATTCTGGTTCCTTTTTACTGCATCCATTGGATCACACAGTCTCCAGCAAATTCCTCAGCACCCAGGGAAAGTCAAATATTCTTTCTTTGAGGACTCTTCTTTCTGTAGGTGGCCACTACTTCCAATAATGTCAGTAGCTCTGGTTTTTGGCAGTTTTGTTTTTTTCCTGTTGACTCACTGAGCCTGACTATTTGCTGTCTCAAAGCTCTGCTTTGAGAATTTACCCAAACACCCTCCCCAAGTTCTAGGAAACATTCTTCTGTTTGAATGACACTGAGTTAGTACCTTGCCTGTCAAACCTTTCAGAGGGTTTTCCCTGAAAACCAGTTAAGGATCTCTTGCTCTGATAAAAATTCTGTTAAATTTTAATGCCTAACAAAAATCTGGCCATTGAATTGTCTCTTATAGAAGAGAGAAATTCCAGGCCACACTTGTTTTCTGCTGCTGACAGTTAATGCTGCCCTCATTTTGGCAGTATTTATTAGTGGTGTTTTTTGGTTTCCCTTATTTTTTGTCATCTTTTCACTTCTTTGCTTGATGCTCTTTCAAAACTGTGACACCCTGTCTCTGGCTGACAGGACAGGTGAGTTTCAGTCCTTGAGGAATACTCCCTCCTGCCTCAACAGAGGAGCATGGATAGAATTGCTCCTCCAGAGAGACTGAACATATCATTTCTTTGACGTGCTTAGCCTTTGCTGACCAGACAGACACCCAGGTGTGCCTGTGGGTGACAGTGCTCTCCCCTCTCCCAGCTCCCTCCCCACCCCCAGACCCTTGGCCCTCTTTTGGAGGAAACTGAGGTTTGCTTCCACGTATGAACAATCAGCAATTGTGTCTCAGATGATTTTACTGCGAAATTTAATTATTTAAAGTATCATTTGAGTTCAATTAGAGCAGCTGTTTTTATAGATTTCACAATATCATCTCTTGTAGCTGCAATTGTTGCATTAGGATTTATGGGGACAAAGCTCAGTCCCTGCCTGAGTGTACTTTCTGTAGATTGATTGGCCATATTGTTACTTAGCATCTGACAGAGCACGGAAGAATATTAGGTATGAAACATTAATCAGGAAATTATGCATTGCTTTCACAATTAATGTGCAACTGGACTTTACTTTGTAATATTGTATTAGCTCTTAACATGCAAATTATTGTAGGTAATTACCTCATTTTTCAGTGGCCATTTGATGGATTGAAGTTTCATGCAGAATGTTCAATGTAATTTAATGCCTTGCAATGATTTGCTTCTTTACTTTTTCATAAGAATCTTAGTTTTTCTTTATCATACATCAGGCATGAGGAGCCTACAGCACTGGAAAACCAAATGTATAAAGTCCAGTTTTTCAATCCTTTTAAGTCTAGAGCTGGCAATTTGGTCAAGTGTTACAGTGAAGATATCTCTTGCTGCAGTGTGTTAAAAANAAAAAGAATTGCCCATGTTTCTATTAATAGCTTCACAGAAGTGAAGCTGCCTTTGTACCATCTGCTTAAAACAAAAGTGAAACTGTGGTCTACCGGATTATCCTTTTTATTCCCGAATATGTGAATGTATTGTATTCAATAATCTGTGAACAGTCAGGTAATAATGCTTCAAGAGGAATAATAGAATTATACGATTAATTGTTAAAATGCTTCAGCAGTTTTAAATGTAACAGTGCTGGGTGCTTGGCTTTTTTGTGTGTCTCTAAGGTGTATACAGTTTCACATTATATATCAGGAAGGCATTAGCATAACAATATACAATCTATTAGGAGGTCTCTGGCCTATGGAAATATTTTCGTGTATGTGAATAACTCTGAAAATTAGGGTAATTCTTTCTTCATGTTTTTGGATCTTACATGTCAAAGTCACAAGTATTTATTATGATCTTTTCAAACCCCTGCTTTAGTAAAACAGCCCCTTTATAAAAGTCAAGCAATATAAAATTGAATGCTTATATTTAAATATATTTTAACAGATAATAAAGCCCTTGAGATTAAAATGGATTCATTCACCAAGACAGACAGTTTTCTCTGCAGTGTGCAATTTGTGTCACATTATGTAGAATTTCAGGAAAAAAGATTTAAAATAAAAGCACAAATAAAAAGTGTCCTATAAAACTAAACCAGAGATGTGCTTCTAGTCCTGAATCAAGTAGAGAATGAAAGCAGGATATGAGATCCTGTGTGTAAACATTGAGTTTTTATGGCTTGATTTGTGTTCTTTCCTGCCTATGTGGCTTTGAAACTTAAATTTCCAGCTGTACTACCAGAATTTCCTCTCCCTGACATCTTCTAATAGGTTTGTTCATTGTTTTGGGGCTTGTTTTTCTAAATTTTAAGAAAAAACCCAAGGAGTCAGACTATGTCAAATATAAGAGAGCGGCTTTTGCACTTGTAGCTAACAGTTTGGTGTTTCAGAATATGGAGTTTACATCACATAATTGCTTCACCAACACGAAGGTTTGTATCGTGTCTCTTGTGATAAGAGCTACTGTCATTTTCACAGAAAGGAATATTTAAATGGGTATGTGAAACTGTGCATCTGAAAAGTGCATTTCTCCCATCTATTGGCAATGTCAAACATTCTGTTACACGAGATTTAGTACCTGGAAAATAATTTTTGTATATAGCATCTAAGCTAGTGGACTGATGAAAACACTATTTCTTAATAAGCGATGGCAGGAAAAGAGATGAGTCGTGATCCCTAAATGACACCCTAATTAACAATGCATGGATAATCCAGGTTCATGCCTCTGTCAAGCAAGGTTGGTTGATTTTTAGAGATGGGTGCACCTGGTTTGGAAGACTTCTCTTTAGGGTGATGTTTCTGAGGGAATTTGGCGTATATTTGCCAGCTAGAACCATGTTCATATACCGAGAAGGGCAGGAGCACACCCCATGTGTCACTGTGTGCATGCTATCGTGCATCTACTGAAAAAAAAATTGAGAAAGTGCTCATGAAAGTTAACTTTTTCTCCCTCCCTGCTTTTCCAAGCCCAAAGGCACACCGTGTACAGATAATACTAATGGCATTGCACTCTTCGCCTAAATAAAAATGAAATTAATTTTTAATAACAAAAGAGCAGCAACCATAAAGGAGTTCTGACTCTGTAGTCTGGGGTATGAGTTAAAAATGTAGGTGGCCATTCAAAATACTGTACTTGGCTCTCATTAACAATCCACTGCCATGTATGGGAGCTATTAATATTTCAGGCCTAAATGGAAAATGAGCAGAACAATCTTGCCAGTTATCCTTTTTCTCAGAGCAGTAGGAACTGGATTAAATATCTCTCCCAATGCCATTGAAAGGCTGGAAATTGAAGTGGGAAGTGAGTTGTGCTGTGCCACGCAGAGATGCATGACATTGCATATGCTGATATCCATGAACTCTGCTGTAAAGCACCAGGGAGAGGCATTTTCTGGGTCCAGAAAGTGACACTGGGTGGTAGCTCCTGCTGTTTCTCATCCAGGCAAACCTCCATAGCATTTTCTAGTGTAATATAAGGTACCTTAAACACTGGCTGAAATCAGCAAGAAATTATTCCATTTTTTGCTATTACTTTCTCCTTCAGGAATATGACTTGGTCATTTTGCCTGTTCATCTGCTAATTGTGGTAAGAGAGGGGATGTTGGAGTGAGGATGCAGGTGGTGACAGTCTCAGCCAGGCAATGGTACCCTCAGAGGAGGCATGTGCATATTGAAACTCCTGTTTAGATAATTAACTGGGGGAACTACAGAGAGAAAATATAAAACTGTGATCCTTGATGGGTGTTGTGTCTGCTGTTTGCATTCTCTTCAGGTTGTGAGGAGGCATCTGCAACTTTAGGTAGCAGCGACATGTTCCTCTTTCTATTGGAGAATAATGTAATTATCAAATTGTGGAGGATCTCCCTTAGCTCTCTGTTGCCTTATATTCTGCTGGTTTTTTTTTTCCTAGAGTAAGTTCTTTCCTCTCTGATCTTATAGATGGTAAAACTGTAAGTAATGTCCCCATGCTGGGGAAATGGTATTTGTCACCATAGCTAATAATTCAAAAACAAGCTCTGGGAAAAAAATAAGAAAAAGGGAAAAAAAAGTCTGATATAGAGGTAACAATAACACATAAATTTTGCTTTAAAAACTGTTACTTACTTAAATTCTGTTTTCCCTGCTCTGATCCCACAAGTTATTCACAATATTTACTTCAGCTTTACTTTAGCTCTTATTCTGCTTTCTCTTTACTGCAAATAAAATTTATATATTAATAGGTAAGTATGTAAAAATAATTTTTTTACAAATTAAAGACAATCTGAGTGAAACAGAATTTTGGAATTAAAAAAAATAGTCTATGGAGCTTTGATGTTGACTTAAATAATTCAGGTAATTCCCATTAAATCATTGTACTATGTACCAAACCAATTTGAGCTGATAGCTGTTCCATTTTGTCAATATTAGAAATACTTGCATCTTTTTCAACTCAGAATCATTTAAACAAACTTGAATTATTGCCTCTTGCTGAAGTCATTAAAGACCAAATGCATCAATTGTCGTATAGATGCCAATGATGCAACAGTATTGCATAAATCTGTTTTCTATCGCATAGCAAAATAATCCAGCATGGTGATAAACTGTGTCTTCCAAAATATTCCAGTGGATTGATACCACATGGATGTTAAAAAAGCGATACAAAGATTAAGTGGGAGCTAAAAGTTTGTCACAAAACAATTACAATAGCCCCTAATGTAAGTAAAGGGTAATCTGAAACAACAGAAGTTCTTGCATTCAGTCATAGAGCAGCTTTCAGGATCATTGTAATTTTTTACTTGTAGCATCCAAAAAAATTCAATCATGTTTTGAATTGTTTGGTGAAGTAAGGCAGGTTATTATGCAACCTTCATTGTCTCCTTGACTCTAGCCACAATTTCTTTTTGGATTACTGACATTTCTTTATTTCCTGGAATGTTCAGAACTGCCAAAATCAAACAAACTGATTGCTATAGCAATGCTGTGAGAGAATAGTTGAGTCTTTTATGCTCAGCAGGAACTCTTCCCTGGAAAGGCTGTGTGAGATCATATAATACAACAGAGATGATATTGCAGCGAGGAAGGCCGGCCCCATACTGTGCCACACCGCCAAGAGTGCAGCCAGCAGCTTCAGAGGAGTAATCTTCCCCCTCTATTTTGCACTTTTGAGATCACAATTTGAGTGCTGTACCTGCTTTGGGCTCCCTAGGACAGGGAAGACATGGACACATCCCTGGCACCTGCTCTCTTTCTCTGCAGGTGCTCAGGGAGTTCTGCACTGCCAGGAGCTCCCTGGAATCCGTGAGGTGTCCAGGAGCACTGGGGACATGCAGGAGGAGCTGAGCCCAACAGAAACATCCAACCAAGTGACACAAATAATGACAGGAACAAGAGAATATTCTATGTTAAACTCCTACAGAAATATAAGCTTTTCTGGCAACTAATGTCAGGAGCTAAAGCAAAAAGGATATTTCAACATATTTGTAAAGTCACTTAGGAAGAGAGGTGAAGGCAGGAGAAAATACAATAGGAAGTTAAAAGTAATTACATAATCAATAATGGATAATTATGGTCTCTATCTAAGGATCCATGTAATGGTATTGTATTGCTGTATGTTTTTGAGCTGATACAAAATGAAATTCAGTTTAAGGAAAACACAAAGTTGGGAACCGATTTGTAAAAGTTTTCAAGATTTTATTTTGTGTGTAATTATTCTAAATTAGGATAAAATCTTCTGAAAAATACATGCTAACATGTTGGTACCCAACAGTTAATATCTTTCTTTCCTACTTTAATTTTTTTAATTGTAAATAGTGAATATTCAAAACTCTGACTTCCCCACCAATCACGATGACAGCTCCCTTCTGGCGCTTGTTGAATTTTCAACCAGGCACCTTCATGCACAGAAGATTTGCATAAGTAACAAAAAAATATATTCTATTAGAGAAAGAGAGATAACCTAACTTTTCTGAGCTGTTGAAAGCTTGAGATTCAAGGCCATCTCTGAATAAAACTTTTCAATTTCACAGGCCCCAACTCACTTCTCTGTCTTTTGTTGCCGGGGTTCTCTGGGTCATGGGAGAGAACTGATGTGCCACAGTTCTATTTTCCTGCTCAAGTGTGCTGCTTTCAGTGGTATTTCATGTACTTATGGTGATTGGTGCTCAAGCTCATGAGTTTGAATTCTCTGAGTGTTTTCTCTCTCTCTATCCAAGCTGGCTGCACTTGTTTTGACTTCTCTCCATGATGTCAGGATTACATAAAGTGTGTTTGTCAGATGAAGTACAGCAGTTCACCCAAGGGTGTCAGGCTGAGTGCTGCCATTCCTTGCAGGTTCTGTGGGCTCTGTGTGGATTATAAATCTCTGCTTTTAGAGACTCCTGGATCCTGCTTTTCCATGCCAGCAAGCTGGGGGCACAGGCAGTACCCTGTTGGGTGTTGGCCAGTTCTCTCCAACACTACCACTGGGAGATGCCCCACAAGCTGTAGGAATAAAATGGTGGTCTGGAAAAGCCAAATTTTAAGGATTTTTTTATTATTATTTCAGAAATATTTATTTTTCATATTGTTCTTAGAAAAGAGATCTGCTTTATTTCATTAAGAGAGAGATAATCTTTAATTCATTGATCTGTGATATTCTCTTTAAACTACTCAAAGCACTGAGGAATCAACACTCATGTAAATGCTAGAATTATGAGTTTTGCATTTCCTTAGAAAGATTAAACTGGTTTAAATTGACATACAGGGTTTCCTATAAATACTGATTATCTTGGAACAAGAGATTTTGCAGGTGCAGACTCTGAGCTTTCAGTGTGCAAATGTGTTCTTATGGATGTTACCCAGATCCTCTCTTCTGTTTCATTCTTATAGCGTTTTAGTTTGCTTATCCTGAATTAGGCTGAGAGATTTTTAAAATTCAGGTGGTTTTGAATATCCCCCTCAAGACCTTCAGCAGTATGAAATGCAGTACAAGGTCTTTTGTGCTAGCAATTATATTTCTGAAATAGAAAATATTGAATATTTAATTTCCCCTGCAATTTAGGAAATAGATAAAAGTCACTATTGTTGAAATTACACAGGTAGTGTATCACAAATAATGTAAACAGTAATTTAGCACTTCTGTCTGTGAAATAAGCATAAGCAGGATATTATTGTCTAAGTTTTAAACTTCATTAATTGATTGTGGATGGTACGTAGCAAATTTTTTTGATTCTCAGTGTAATTTCATTGCCATCAAATAAGAATCCTGGTACTGATTATCAGGATTTTTTTGAAAACGGTATGTAAGGCTACTGAGTGTAGTCACACACATGAATTAACTCAAAAGGAGAAAGAGCTTCTCAATCTGTAGATTGAGGTAGGACGTAGTGGAAGATTTCTTCAGCACCCAGGAAGCTTACCTTGGAACAAAGTATTGTGTATTTTAAAGTTATGAGTAAAAATTTAATTGGAGACACTAAGAATTTCCTATTCCATAATTATTTTATCATTGTAATCCTTATCTAGAGAACAATGTCCTGCACTGCTTGTCTCATAATTTGGGACATTGCTTTTCCATTCATGGGCTGCTTCCAGAAATTAAATGCCCAGGGCTGTAACTATTTATTTAGTTGGGTTTGTGCCTAAAGTCTTCCTGTCTACTCTTTAGAGAGAGAATTTTATTGTTACTGAATTAGGTTGGGAAATGAAGACTTCAGCCCAAATTATAATTATTTTTCTGCATCTGCTCCAACCATTTACATGGTTTATGCTTGTAAATTAGGTGTTAATGGAATCCAAGTAGGGTAGCAGTGTGGAACATCAGAACTGCAATTGACTGGAGAAGTAGACAACATTCAAATATCTCTGAGGAGATCATTTGAGCTGTAACTCCGGGGTGTTTATGCGACATGCACGGGAACATCATTCTATTACAAAAATTATCTCAAATATAAAGGGAACAGAAAATCCACCTTACACAAGGTGCTTTTGTTCTTTTCATACTTTTCAGGGAATGGGTATTTTCCTTCTTGAAGTTGTTCAGGTTGTGTTGTTTTGTTGGGTTTTTTTCCCCTTGTAGCACAATTACTCAGCCTTTACATTTCAGATAAGCAGCTGTTGCACGGATCAGAATATCTGCCCCTCACACAAGTGTTTTGTACTTTCCCCCCCTGAAAGCACCAAACAGAAGTCAGCTCTCCAGTGCTTCTCATTTTAAGTTTATTAGATATATAGTGGGGTATTTTTGCTGTGAATACCTAATATGAATGCTATAAGCCACAAAACGTTAAAGTTAGTAATTTCAGAAAACTGTATCATTAAATTTTACTTGTAAGATTATAGGGAACCTTGACATGGTTTCAAATTTTTACACTGTTAACTTCTGTGTGGTATTTGCCTGAAATATGCAGGAGACTGCTACTGATTATTTGATATTGTGCAAAATGCAGAGCCCAAGCTCTGAAGCTATATATTTGCCATCCTCTAAATATAGCTGCCCTTTTATCATTATTTACTTGACAGTGGCATTCAAATTCTTGAGAGAATATTCATCAACTTAGAGTGATGAAAGAATGAATTAGTGCTGATTTAGTATGTGGAAGATCTCTTCAGTGCAGGTATCTCCTTGAGTCACACTGTCACTCTGATATTCTCTCTAGACCTTAGTGATGGCCTTTTTCTGATTAGGATTTACCACAGAAAAATGAAGGGAGAAGAGGGTGAACCAGTCTGGAGTGTGTTTAAAAGTTGATGTAGACTGACAAATTGGGTCTTTCATAGTCATAATACTCCTCATGTAACAGATATAAGCAGCTTTACAAAGGAATCACACTAAACTGTTTGAGATTGAGAGTTAGGAGTAAATGCAGAATAAAGTTATTTAAAAATAAAGAAATTAATATCTTTAGGGCACCTTAATCTGAGTCTGTGAAATTAAAACCAGACTTGGTTCCTCTGCTGGGAACCAGCTGACCCAGAACAGCAGCAGCTGTGTTGTAAACTGTGTGACACTTGGGCAGATTCTACCAAACCCAAGCAGAGCTGACCACCTCACACCCTGGAAAGTGCAAGGCAAATAGTGAATTGAAATCAATCATTCTTTCTTCTTCACTTAAATCTCTGTGTCTCCAATTCTGCAAGTGTCATTAAGCAGCCAAAGAGCATGTCTATCAATATCACTCTCACAGGACCTGATCATAGATTAGAGCACTTAGTGAGAAGAGCTGAATGGTACAGGATAACAGGTAACAGGATTCTGAATTGGAGATTTGCATTTGGCTGTAACTGTAAAATGTTTCTGCTGTTATTTTTGGGTATTGCACCTATAATCTGCATAATTGCAGTCATTAATAAACTTGGTCAGGTCTAAGCCATAGAATTAAAGACTCCCTGAAAAATGGCTTATAAAGTTGTTTGCTGAAAAGTGATTGCATTAGAACTGAGACCTCCAAATTTCTCTTCACATCCATTACCTGAAAACATTAATTCTAGTGACAAAACACTTAATTTTAAAGGTAAATTATGAAGTAAAATGAAACAAATGAGGACAGAAATTGTAGAAAAGTTATTTTAGTATCTGTTACAGCTATGAGTATTTTAGGGATAAGATCTCCAATTCTTATCTCCAGTGCTGCTCTGGGTGGAAGGTGAGGAGAGAAGAAGTCCGTGTCAGTACTTCCACCAGCAGCAGGTGGTTCAGGGCTTTGCTGAACCTTTTTTAGTGGACCTTCCTGCCTTTTATAGCTAGGAATCTGTGTCTTGGGCTTTAGAGCTCTGTAAACTTTTAGCATTTTGGGGCAGGGCCATGCACAGTGTGCGAGCTCCACTGTGCCTTAAAAAGGATTTAATGGTACCGTAATGGCACTGACCTTTCTAACTGTTTCTTTTCTTTTCTTTTTTTCTAATGTTTTTCTTTTCTTAGAGAAAGGTCCCTCTGGGTTTTTTTTTTTTTTTTTTTGTTTGTTTGTTTGCTTTGTTGTGGGTTTTTCCTGTTTCAGTGGCCAGAAGGTATTTCACCTTTTTCTTCACTTGGACAGTTTGTGAATACTGCCTCCTGCTTCCCTCTCCAGCTTGGGCATTGCTGATCACCTCTTGGTTTGGCAAGTCTTTCTGAAAGGCTGAATATGTCCAGTATTAAATGATAATAATTTCCCCCAAACTTTACTGTCCTCCTCAGTAGTAAGGACCTTGATCTGAATGGTTCCTGCGTTGATATTTTCTCCCTATGATCAGTCACAGGGGACAGTTTTGCTGTCAGAGAACAAAAAGGGAAAGGTTAATGTTAGGTAAAGTGGGCACTTATAAATTAATGCACTGAATTAGAGGAAACTCAGAATTCAGAGATTGGCTGAAATCAACACAGAAACACATGCAGATTATCATTACTTCATACAATTACTATTGTGTATGAAGTGACACAACAGTCTATATGTGTTTGGGATTCTAGTATTCATATAAATCTACAGATGTCTCAGATACATAACTCAATATAAATTTCAAAGTATTTTTGCCAAGACAAATATAATTAACTTAAGTAATAGCACTTAAATAATTGTTTTCTGTTAAAAAATAAAAATAAGAAAAGAGAAAAGAAAGCAAAGTGGGGAGGGCAAATTTAATTCCAAATATTTAATTTGGACATGATTAAACTACTTTGAATTTTCATGTCAGAATGATATTTTGTGTTGGAATACAATTAGATGCAGTCAAAAGTAAAATTGCAATGAACTTCATTAAATACAGCCTTGTATTATATATTAATGGAAAGCCCTGCACATCTGTGAATGAAAGAAAAATATTTCACTTTCTAAGTACTTCTGACAATTGGAGGGCTTATGGTTTTTTAGGTTCAGCAGGAGAACAAACACAAATCACTCAATTATTCACTTTATGCTACTGGGGTACTAAAATATTGAACTTGTTGATTTATTTGGAATATATCAGTATTGTTCTCTCTCTTGAATTCAAAGTTCTTGCTTGGCCACTAGAAAAAAAAACTATTTCCTACAAACTAAATCAAGGAGACAATGAAACAATCTTTTCTTGAAATCTTGTGATATC